>CAVNYN010220213.1:0-155943 GCA_963692815.1 Nyctanthes arbor-tristis
AATGCTTATGCAAGGATGTGCTCTTCTTATCACTCACCAAAAGATACTCCCCCTGGCTCCTTCTGATACTGATAAGTTGAGCACATCCTTGCATAAGCATTGTCAAAAGAATGTCAGAAACATTTTATAAGTTTCTTTGTAACCTTCCAAGTCCCCACATATAACTTACAGATCCTTTCTATTCAACCACCCATATCTACATCTACCAAAGACTATCCCCTTGCTCTCTGATTCAAATATTCCATAAATGCAAGAGGGGAAGATAAACTCTAAACTTTAACTCCAATTCAAAACTTTTCCTTGAAAGATCATAGAAAAGGCAAGAAAATAGAAAGTCACACCTCATGGTAATAAATAAATTTCTCGAACAAGAAACAAAATAATTCGAAATTAATCCCTGCACTATAAATTTGATATAAAATCCTACTGCAAACATATTTACTATTACCACAGAACACAAAATGCCAAAACAAGAAAAACAAACCCCTTGAAAATGGTTGGACAGTGCTTAAAAGTTGCATTTTAGCGGCATCTTTGCACGCTATCAGCCCATTACCTGACTTTTAAGCACGCCAAACAAGTAATCAGTATCAGATAATCAAATAGATATAGAAAATTTCATATGGTATGAAGGTAATCAAAATATTAGGCAACAAAAATTACAACAAAATGATTGATGATTCAAAATTCTATTGAATTCTTATTTCCATCAATCAATAAAACCTGTTTTCTGGAACACCGCGTTGCGCACGCGCCACAAGTCCCGCCCCTTCAGCGTCCGTCCAACGCCCTCAAACACCGAGAAATTCACGTGCGATCTGGCCACGATCACGTGAGGCGGCACCATTTCCTTCTCTTCATCCAAATCCTCGTCATCCACCTCAGCGAATCTCCCCATGTAATTACTCCGGTTACTGCAACTAACGTTCTTCGGCCACACCGGAACATTCACCGGCGCAGACTGGTGGTATTTCACCTGAGAACCGTCCACTCGCACCATCTGCGGGATTATTTTCGCGGCAGTGGAGGGATTCAGAGTGGATTGCCGCCGGATGAGGCGGCGGTGATCCTCCGACAGCGCGGCGGAGAGGCCAGATTTCGTCGGGCTGCATTGGTGGCGTAAAGCGGAGTGATGATTGGGTGGAGAGCCGTGATTGGACACCGACGGAGGAGAAGGGGAGTTCGAATGTGAATATGAATATGCATCGACCGCGGCGGTGGCAGGAGAGGAGGAAAACCAAAAAAAGTCGCTTTCCTCGAGCTCGAGGGCACTCGAGTTGGTCTTCTGGTTCGGATCAAACGGGTCGTAGTCTGGTTGCCGGAGGAGTCCGATGAAGCGGAGTGTGGCGGGAGATGGAGGGTGGTTGGCCATGGTCGTTGACTGTGGATTCCGCTCCATAAGCGTGAAAATGAAATTTTTTCGTAATTTGTACTTTCTTTTAAAATCCTTAATTATTGTGAAAAATAAATTTTTTTTGGGGGGAAAAATAATTATTGTGAAAAATAATTTTTGTGATTGAGAGTGACGAAATGTTTTTTTTTTCATTGTCTATAGAAAATCCTTATTTTTGTGATTGAGCGTGAAGAAAGGTTATTTGCAGGTATATTCCGTTAAGATTTTTATCGGATGGCCACTTGTTAATTAAGAATAGGATTCGGTGATAAAAAGTTGAATTAATCAAGCATTGCTCTCTCAATATTTCAAAAAAACATTATAGTCCTCTAAGAGTATTGAACACTTGACACTCATAACCAATTAAAAATCAACATGTGGGATTTGATCCCAAATTAAAGAATAAGCTTTTCACAGTTCTTATGGATTTGGAAGGGGGAGGAGGTTTCGATTTGGTTTGGAAATTTCTGTAATGGGATGGAGATGCTCTAGAGTGATTGTTACGCCTTTGTTTTTCAATTTATCAACATGCGATGATGCGAAGTGTAATTTAACAGATTTTTATACTGAAAATGAAAATCAACCTATATCAACCTACTATAGGTGCTGCAAATCAAGTGTTAACATGAACTAGTTATTGTGCTTGTGTGCATATGCGCCACCCACCCCACCCCACTCCACTTGTGAAATCTAATTTAGATGAGTGTCACATATACATGTAGCACTGTCGACAATGCTAGATAAAGGGAGAAAGTCAAACCATGAAAAATTTCCAGTATCACTGAGAGTGAAATTACATTATCCATCTCATGTGGTGTATGAAATATGAACACACGACATGTGAATTTGAAATTTCACGTGGTGTGTATCTATACACCCACATCGACAAGAGGTGCTCAGACGTGTCATAACTGGATTATGTCAAACCATATTGTTTCCTCCAACAACAAAAGAATAATTCTATTTGGAGAGAAAAATGCACAAAAAAGTTGACAAAATAAGCGTGTGACTAATGTAATTACCCTTGATTTACAATATATATTTTGTTAAACTTATAGGTAATTTGTAAGAAAGGTCTCCAACCTTTAAATTTGGACCATGAATCTCCCCGTGTTTGAAGACATGGTTATAGTTCATCCTAACGCATGATTTTTTTTTATTAAGGCCTTAGACTTTGTTTGACAACTCTTTAAGTCAAATCATATTATAGTTGAAATTCTAAATTCACGTTCACGTGAGAATACATAGAAGTAAGATGTGGATGCATGGATGAAATAGTTCACAAGTATTTATTAAATAAGAAATCTAAAATATTTGATGGTGGTTCAAATTGTATTGTACTAGAGAGATAAAGGAGTTGGTCTAGTGATTAAATGTTCAATCCCTTATTGAGAGAGTTCCTGGATTCAGATCTCATGCACCTCTCCTTCCACTTTATTTGTATCAAGCAAGCGGGCGGGCGGGCGGGCGGGCGGGAGATCTTTACTGTAATAGTTAGATACTCAATTTTTTAGGCAGGAGACTTGGTTCAGACAACACACATCCCTTATCTAATTTTCCCCTCTCATCCTATCTCCCACCTTGTATCAAAAAAATAAAAAAATTCGATGTTTATATATAATGGGATGGTTCAAATTATGCTTTAATAGTAAAATGCTTGAGCTTTTGGATAATAGATTCGAATCCAAACCAGACCTATTCCTCTCGTAAGTTCTGTCCTCTCCCATATCCGAGAAGAAAAAATGTCTTTTACTGGGGAAAATCTTAACTTGTCGGCCATATCACAGAGAAGCATTCAAAAGCACTATGATTAATGTTTGTAAACCTATGAGCAAGTTGCAAATCTTTGTTTGGTTACCAATTAAAAGCCACCATCATTTATCAACTAATTTAAATTTCAAATTTTTGCCATATGGAAGTACACTATCAAGCCACATATTTGATCTAATGTAACTTTTTACAACATTTTAATCATTACCTCAACACGGCATCATTACGTAATGACACCTATACAAAATTTGAATTTTAAATCTATTTATAAATTCTTCCAATTAAAATGGTTGCCAAACATAGTGCAAATTTCTTGAAGATGATGTATTTCTACAGGAATTTGGGGATAGTAGAGACCAACAACGGATCCTTCAGGGACAACCATGGAATTTTAACCGGGCACTTTTAGTCTTCTCCTCATTTGCTCACTGTTTCGGTCAGCTGAAGCCATGTTTCAACAAGGTACTATTTTGGTTGGAGTCTATAATTTGCCACTGGTTCATATGCGACCGGATATGGCTGAAACAATTGGAAATTATATTGGAACTTTCTTAGATGTCGACTGTGATGAACAAGGCTCATGTGTGGGATGATTTCTCAAGATTAGGGTGGAGACAAACGTTGATAAACCTTTGAGGAAGTTGGAGACAAACGTTGATAAACCATTGAGGAAGTTTATCAGGATTAAATTAGGGGACTATATAAATTTGACACAGCTTGATCTTAAATATGAAAAGCTCCCTGATTTTTGTTCCTTTTGTGGTTATTTAAAGGATAATGTTACTATTCCTTATTGAGTTATTTGTTTGGTGACTTGATGGGGGTGTATGTGTCTTTTTGCCCATATATTTCAATTAATTGTAAAGGTGTTTTTGACAATGTATTAAATAGTTATTTAATTACAAATAATCGAACAAGTTATTCAACAAGCGAATGTAGCATAACCTTTATTTAAATCACACTTTTCTTGATTGCGGAGAAGACGCCCCTCCTATTTTCCTACGAAAAGAACATCACAGATATGGAGAATTTTCTAAAAGTTCTTGTGGGAAGTAAGGGGCGAAAATCGAAAAAAGCAGCCTCAAACACGTAAGTCTAATGATGTTAATTCGACATAGCCTTCGATGACAGGAAACGGTAGGGATTGTGGCCAAGTTCATAAAAGTCAAACTTTTGGAACTAATTCTATGGTGTTTAAGGAAAGTCAAGGAATTGGAAGAGATTGGAAGGAGTTAGAGAACCTACAACATAGTTTGGTAAAAAGTGATAGAGGTAAGGAAATGACAGAAGATGGAATTGGCCAAAATAATGCACCTAATTTTGTCCTGGAGTCACCTGCACTTATGAAGACACCAACAAATCTTGATGAGCAAGTAATTTTAAATATGGAAATAGAAAATATGTTTCATGTAGAAGGAATAAACATGTTGGCAAATAGAGAACAGGGACAAAAACATAAAGCAGTCTCAGAAAATACTGATCCGAGGACAGTGAGGAAGCAGCAGGCTTTGGAGGATTGTAACAAATTTTCTACCACATCCATGTGGGGGGGGGGGGGTTGCGCCCATCGATCGCCATGAGTCTCCTCTCCTGTAGATAGAGGTACTGAGGATAAGTGGAGAGTTGTGGCCTTTTACAAAGATCCTTGTACTAATTAGAGATCTCATAGTTGGAACTTAATCAGATGGCTACATAAGACAAGTTCACTGCCGGTGATCTTTTTAGGGGATTTTAATGAAATTATGTCCGTTTCAAAAAAGTCAGGCTCTTTTGTACACCATCCAGCTATGGGAAATTTCCTCTAGATTGTCAGGGAATATGAATTATGTAATGTAGGCATTTTTGGGCCAAAGTATACCTGGAGAAGATCCCTTTCCAGGCCAGATTTTTACAAAGAAAGGCTGGACAAAGCATTAGCTTGCCAGAGATGGATAGATCTTTTAGACAGGGCTTGTCTAATACATTGAGAATTCTATGGTTCTGACTATAGAGTGATTACTGTTGTATTATAGCCTCTTACGCGGGATCAGAGTTCATATTGGAAAATGAAAGCGTTAAGATTTGAGCCAGGATGGCTGCGAAACCCTGGATGTGGCGAAATTATTAGAGAAGGATGGCTGGGTACTCAGAATGGGGATATCCAAGAAACACTCAAAAAGTGCGTTAATAGGCTTGTAAGTTGGAAGAAAGAAACTATTGGCCATATCCCAAGCAGGATTAATGATTGCAGAGAGAAGCTAGCAACAGTTTGTTCTAGCAATGTAGAAATAAATAATAAGCAATACTCTCTAAATATAGAAAAGGAGCTCACATATTTATACTAATTAGAAGAGTACTATTGGGCTCAACGAGCCAGAGCGGACTGGTTTAAACTGAGGAATCGTAATACTCTGTATTTTCATAGGAAAGTTATTATTCGACGAAGGAAAAAAGAGATTCATGGACTAATTGGTTGCAATGGGAATTGGCAGGAGGATCTAGAGGAAATAGATAATATTATTAATGACTTTTTCTCCAATTTGTTTAATTCATCAAATCTAAATTTCACAATTTTCTATGAGGCGATGAGGAATAGAGGTCCCGTTTCTTTTAGATGTATATAAAGGCATGTTGGAAGAGCCTTTCACAGTAGAAGAAGTTAGCTCCGTTTGGAATGGGGCCTTTTAAAGCTCCAGGGTCTTGTGGATTCTACGCTGCATTCTACCAACATAATTGGGATGTCATTGGACCTACTGTAGCCGATTATTACCTTCAATATCTTAACGGTAGGGCCACTTTAGGTAAAGTAAGTCACACAAATCTCATTCTCATTCCTAAGGTTAAGAATCCTAAGTCTGTTAAGGTTAAGAATCCTAAGTCTGTTGTTGAATTTCGCCCCATTAGCCTATGTAATGTTATTTATAAAATTATCTCCAAAGTAATTGCAAATAGGTTGAAAATGGTGCATAATGATGTAATTTCTCTTTTTCAAAGTGCATTTTTTCCTGGCCGACTCATTACAGATAGCATCATTGCTGCGTTTGAACTTATACATTCATTGAGGCATACAACATCTGGGAAAATGGGATTTGTTGCCCTTAAGCTTGATATATGAAGGCATATGACCGGGTAAAGTGGTCTTTTTTATTTCGTATGTTAAGCCATCCAGGTTTTTCTCCACAATGGATTTGACTTATTAAAGGATGCGTCTCCACTACAAACTTTTCCTTTGTGCTTAACGGGATGCCAACAGGTTTTCTTATCTCTGACTAGAGGCTTCGGACAAAGGTGTCCCCTTTCTCCATATCTATTTATTACTTGTGTAGAAGGCCTATCTCGTCTTATTTTGCAAGCTGAGTTTAATAAATAGGTTACAGGTTTCCAATGCTCGAGATTTGGCCCTTGGGTTTCTTACCTTTTTTTTTCCACAGATGGCAGTTTGGTATTCTGTAAAGCCATTTTAGAGGAATGCTATAATGTTAAAACAATGCTAAATTGCTATGAATTAGCGTCAGGGCAAAAAGTGAATACCTAGAAATTTGCATTTACTTTCAGTCCCAATACGAAGGGAGAGATTCAGAAATCTTTTACTGAATTTTTTGGCTTAGACTAGATCCATTCTCATAATAAGTATCTTGGCCTCCCATCTGTCATTGAAAAGAGTAAGTGATCAGTATTTGATGGCCTGCATGAATAGATTTGGAATAAGTTGCAAACATGGAAAGATAAGTTATTCTCAGTAGAGGGATGGGAAGTGCTTTTAAAAGCGGTGGTCAAATCTATTCCTACATTTGCAATGAGTGTCTTTAGGATACCGCAAGGAATGTGTGATGAGTTATCAAAACTAGAAGCTTCATTTTGGTGGGGAAATAAAGATAAGAAATATAAAATGCATTGGGCTAATTAGTAGCTTATGTGTCGATCTAAATTGGTTAGAGGGATGGGATTCTATCAATTATCTCATGGCAAAGCAAGCTTGGCGCATTTTCACCAATCACTACTATAGGATTAGACCTAAAAAAAATTGAAATACATGTCAGTTTTTGGAAAAAACGACGCGTAAAGAATATGCGGTGGTAATTTTGAAATTTATGCTACTACTATACACGTCGCTTTTTTTCCAAGAACCAACAAGAATCTATGTGTATAACTTTTTAAACTATAGGCATCAGCTGCCAATCAGCAACTGACGCCCATTAGTAAGTAATACACGTCGGTTTCTTTATTATTGAATATGCGTCGGTTCCATATTCTTTATTCTTTTCCATATCTTAAATTCAGAATAAGTTGTCTTCTTTATGCGAATCAATCTCTAAGGCTAGCATTCTTGTAGTTCTTTTAGCTTCTCTTGTTTTTGTTTCAAATCCTACTCTCGCCTTCGTAATATGGATCTCATTTATTTTCTTGTCGTGAATTATGTGTTTAATTTTCTTTTTTTTTTCTTGATAACGCATGTTAATTAGTGTCTATGGGGAAAAACTGTACAGAGTAGTGGCCCATGCGGTGCAGAAGTGACCGGGGGACAAGATCTTAGTAGTAAAGATTTTAGTGGCAAGACTTTGATCAAGCAAGATTTCAAAACGGTAATGCATTTCTTGCTATCATTTTCTTTCTTTTGCACATTATTATCTATTCCCATTGATTATTTATTAGCAATTGAAGCTGTACCCAAAATGTTTTAGATAGTTTCATAATGCTCTGTTGTTTAATTTTCTGCTAAGTTTGTATGGGAATACTGTTAAAGTCAATATTGAGGCAAGCCAATTTTAAAGCAGCTAAGATATTAGGAGCCAGCTTCTTTGATGCGGATTTAATAGGTATATTGTTATTCACCTGAACACTCTCCGCTGTGCTTTTTGAATCAACAAATGCTTCACAGGTAAGTAAAAAGGAATATAGAGAACTATTTTGAATTTTGAACCCCAGGTACAACTTTGCTGGTCTATGCAATGTTATTAGGAATTTTCTTGAGAAGAAGAAGAGGAAAAAAACAATAGCCATCGGTTGTAAAGGAAGAACCAATAACTGAAGCCGAGAGGCATCGATTCTTCCTTTACAACCGACGCCTATTGTGCACAATAGGCATCGGTTTTGGACAACAACCGATGCCTATTGTGCACTTTAGGCATCATCCAACAACTGAAGCATACACTATTACAATGTACGTCGTTGCCAAAGGCATTGCCTTCAAAACCGACGCGTATTCATTAATACAACCGACACCTATTGTGCTATTCTGTAATAGTGAATCCGGATACAGTGGTTGCCCAAATTCTGTAGCACAAATATTATCGCTACTGCTCCTTCATACATGCTGAAGTGAAGGGGGATAGCTCATATCTTTGGAGAAGTATTCTATGGGGTTGGGAGTTTTTACAAAAAGGAACCCGATGGAAGGTCGGGGACGGTCGATGAATCACTATTTTCTCATCTCTTTGGCTCTATCATCCCTATTCATTCATGCCTATTACTCCATCAAATGGCAATCTTCTTTTGACTGTTTGTGATCTTCTACTACCAGATGGTTCTTGGAATTAGGAGATTATAAAACAAAATTTTTTAACTCTTGATCAAGAAGCTATTGGTAAATTCCCAGGGGGCTGCCCCACTTCTCAAGATGTTCCTATATGGCATTTTGAAAATTCAAGCGAACATACCGTCAAATCTAGATACCATTTGGCTTTTACCTTGATGGAGACCCTTATGTATACACTAATCACTTAACCAAATGGTCGAAGAGCTTGTGGAAAGCCAAGTTTCCAGCAAAAATTTATATGTGGCGTATTATGCTTGATATTCTGCCGACCAAAAATTTGTGGAATAGAAAAGTCATAGATTCTTCCCTTTGTAAACGATGCGGCTTAGCTAGTGAATCTGTTGAGCATGCTCTGATTTCATACAATGCAGTGATGGATATTTAGAAAGGGAGTATTTTTTGTTCTTTCATTGCAAACAAGCTTTACTCAGTAGTAGGAGAAATCATTTTGGCAGCATAGAAGGAATTCAACAGTGAGGAATTTGATCTTTTTCTAGTACTTTTACGGAAGTTTTGGAAAGAAAGGAATATGTGGCTGCTTGAGAATAAGAAAGCTAATCCCCAACAACTCATTGGTGCGTCGGATTACCTTGCTGAATTTTGGTTAGCAAATGATCTTACTCTAGCCATATCTTTTAAAAGCAAATGCATGTTTTACTCTAGCCATATCTTTTCAAGGCAAACACACGTCTCACTGCAAGCATAACTGGAAAAGTCCACTTAAGGTTTGTTAAAAATGAATGTTGATGTAGCTGTGAAAGAACGTGTCTCTTATTTTGCTATTGGGGCAGTGGTTCATAATGACAAGGGCGAGTTTGTTATGGGCCTTACTCGAGTTTGCCATGGAAATTTGGGTCTTTTCATTGGTGAATGTATGGCAGCTCTTGTGGGACTACAAGTTGCTATTGAGGAAGGTCTATCCATTTTTGCAATTGAGACGGATTATGCAATTTGCAATCCTAGTGCTAATAGTGTGGCTCGTGTTTTTGTTAGGTTCAATTTTGAAAAGTGCTTCTCTTGTGTTTGGAAAGAGCACCCTCTTGACTTTATTGTGCAATGTTTGCTTCATGATATGCAATGATATGCATAATTTGTTCCCAAAAAAAAAATGAAATAACAATTGTTATCGAAATGATGAAGGTATATCTAAAAAACATGAAACTTCAAAAAATATATATATTTAAATTACAGCATCGAAAAATTAAAATACCCATTAATTTTAACATATATTTAATTTAATTTAGTTTTCTCAACATGTAATTAATCTAATTTTAACTGGCTTTTTATATAGTTGCATTTAAAATTGTCATATAACTACAAAAAAGAAATATTGATCAATAAATATTGTGTTATAAATCATTTGTGGAAAAATTAATTAATTAATTTTATAATAACATGTTCAGTTTTCAGAGGAATTCTTAAGTTGATATGATTCTAGTCTTAAAGTGGCTCACTAAAAATTGTCAAAAAATTGTCAAATTTACAGCCACATTAAAAATAAAATTATGTGGCAACTTAACAGCTTAAAAAACACATATCACCATTTACATAATATACAAATCAAATAATTTTGCCCGTTTTAAAATGAATATATTGGACCAAGTTTCATTTTCATTGATTCAAAATGTTAAAAGATAAAACGTTTACAATGAAAGATGTAGTTGATCACACATAGCATTGATGATACAATCTATGACCTATCTAGCTAACAAATGTGCCACCTCATAGGCATTCTGACTATGGACTTGAAACTTAAAAACATTGAACGCTTGACGAAGGATCCACTCAAGTAAGGACTTTTAGACCCTCTGGTTTTATGTTCACGGTTGACAGTGAGCTCCGACTTGAACCCAAGTTAGCAACAAAAGTGTATTTGGATGGAGAGGTCGGACCAAGATCCCTTATCAGAGTGAAATCCTGTATGGATTAGTGAACTGGAAGGGTTTGGTCAGGATTCAAGTTCAGGGTGAAATGTATATATTGCAACAATTCTCTCTCTAATTTCTATTATATAGGCAAAAGCCTCCTTTTAAATGGCACCCGAAATCCCATATTTATAGGCGAGACTAGGGTGCTTTAGGGATTTTACACACTTTGTTCAGACATGACATGAACTCAGTTTGACTATACTAAGTCCATTGTTTATTCAGTCTTGTCTGAATAACTGATCGAACATTCCAGATTGGTAACTTTGGATTGAAAAAATGCCGATCTCGAACCCTACTACATGATTCTAGAGTGGATTAAAAGCCTAGATGGACAATTTAAACATGATTCCAGATCGGCCAAACTGATCCAGTCCGGCTTTGGACACCTATTTGTCTATGTTACCTATATGGCATATTGATATCAACAATTGCCCCTATCATTCGTTGTTACTGGGATTGATTAGACGGGTACACACGAACAATGCCTATGAAAATGAACTCAGATTGGTGGCCGTCATTTCAACTCATGACATCAGCAAACCAGCTGTGTCAGCGGTGAACAACGCGTTGCATATGGTGATTGGTGTGTCAGATCGTAGATTTGCATTTTGGCGGCTTTTAGACATATGTAATGATAGTACCAATCAGTTCAAGGAGTGTCTTTTAGAATTCTGTGTCTTTCCACTATAAATAGGGGATAACTTTCTCATTCTTCCCCATTGTTTTTTCACAGTTCTCTTTATAAAATTTCTCTCTAGCAGATTAGGTGCTTTATTCAATTAATTCTGCTCAGGTGCTCTGATCAGCTGTTGAATAGGTAAACAACTTTTCTCTCTTTTTACGTTCACTTTTCTTTATCTCTTTGGGAGGTGATGTCGAAGATCAGAATCAGGTACTCTTGATCTACTTCTGATTGGGAAACTTCAGATGATCATGACAACTCTAAGACTGGCACTAGATCCACTCCATGCTCAAGAGATCAGAGAACCACGGGATTAGGGATCTAGACAGATAGTGAGGAAGAAATCTACTACAGTTCAGGGGAAATCTATGAAATGGAGTATGGTGGTGTTGGTTTTGATTACCAGTCCGGTCCTTCAACCTTCTTGGAAGCCGAACCTAGTGAGGAAGGGACAGTTTTTGGTGACAAAGTCATTCCTCAAGCAGAGATCCAGTTTAAAGCAGCCCCTCTCCGGGTAATACATGGGCCACGACTGACCACAACGGATGATGAACTTTGACGTCAGATCCTACTTCAGATGGGATACTGTGGTTTACAATCTGTCTATGATCTTAGGTCAAGGCAGCCCAACTCATGGCCTGGTATAGATAATACAACATCATGGAGAACATCAAATTCATTCTTCCCCAACCAGAAGACGAGATGTACGATCTCTCCACCAGGCTGTATGGCCTATACTAAAGGCATGCTGGATGCTAGTCTCAGGTTCATACTCCCTCGCATAATGATTGACTATTTTATTTACTTCGAGATGGCTCCGATCTAGGTCAAGCCTAATGGTTGAAGGATGATCCTGGGGTTTATTATCCTCTGGCAGGATCTGGGAGAACGATGCCATCACCAAACATTTTTAGCCATTTCTAAGAGTTTAAGAGGGACAAAGTCGGACTAGGTTTCTATTATGCCATCGTTCGCCAATGTTTGACGAACTTAATCAAGCACCTCTTGGACTCAATAAAGAATTGGCCTTTGGATTGGTTTTGGGTCTCAGAAGAGTGGAGATCTGAACCTCTGAACCTCGTGATCCAGATAATATCACCATCCCAGAGAAATTTATCATTTATAGTGAGTTGTTTTCACATTGTGATTTCTTTATGACTGCCATTTAACTTTCTCTTGACATCTATCTTTCTCACAGGGAACGCGAAGCATAACCACTAGGGAACTTGAGGAAAAATTCTTTAACCTATTAGCAGACCGATTTGAAGGCGTTCACTACTGGGAACTCTTCACAGAAGACAATTTGTGGAAAGCTTTACTCACCACTCCAGATGACTTCAGCCTTTGTCCCACTCCAGTTAGGAGACAGCCAGGTTTGGCACTTTTTGGCTCCCATTCTTGTCTTCTAATATTTAAACTTAGTGAAGTTTCCTACTCACGACTAACTTAACCTTCCTTCCCTTCCAGAGGATGATATCGGATACTGATCGATCTGGAATCGATCGAAGAAGAGATAAAAGCCGCTGCAGTACTTCGTGGTAAGAAGGCCAAAGCCAAATGCCCAACCACTGCTAGGAAATCTCTTCCCAAAGGATCCGGTACCGTTCTTACTCTAATGGATCCCAATAAATGCCCCCCAAAGTAGATCAAAGTTCCAATCCCAAAGAAGACCAAGGGGTTAGAGTTTTAGGCTCCGAAACAATATACTGACCACCCAATCATCCTACTACTCCTTCTGGTTCTAAAGGAGAGTTGAACATGTACTATTTACTTGTTTACAAACCGATGGCAGCCAAGTTCACCAATAAGAAAGGCAAACTGCCCAGAATTTACAGGGATGTCAGGTCCGTCACAGTTTTACACCTAGGGGATCTAGAGAAGCTGTCGACTAGCGTTAAAAGGGCTTACAAGATCATTGCCTGAAGCTGTGTGAAGAAAGATGAATAGCAATTTGAGGGAATGGAAGCTATGAAGGCCATAAGTTCGGCGTCGTCCCTAGTCGGTCGGCTGCTCTCAGCTTTCATGTACTCACGTTCAAAAATTAAGAACATTGTGGACAAGCTAGAGAGGTAGCACACGAGGGCTATGTTTCCAATGTCAGGGATTTTCGTAAGTCAAAGTTGTATGAGGCCGACCAGTTGGACTAATTCATTTTGAGGCAAGAGGACATGCTTTAGAAAAAGAAAGATCTGCGGCCTTTCACCAATTTCAGCTTTCTCGAGAGGCAATTTGAGGAGGAAAGAGTTGAACAAGAGCTCCACTTTGCCGCTCAGAAGGAGGCCGACTCAGACATTATGGTTGAAGATGAAGAGCTGGAGAAGGAAACGGTTCTAGAGGGCACTGAGGTCTGAATTCCCATTGTTTACATTCATAGTGATGTTGACAAGAGATGGTCCACGGATGCTCTGGAGGAGGTTGGATTATGAGACAAGTCAACCAAAACCGTTTCTCGAGAGGATGTTGCTGATCTGGAAAAGAAATGAACTTAGCTTTCTCGTACCTTATGGGTTATTTTGTTTATATTCCCCGAACTAGGTCTTATTTTGTTTGACTGAACTAAGAATGTAGCTATTTCTTATTTTCTGTTTTCATTCCCAATCTGGGCTTTAATCATGAACTCACTAGTTATCGTATGCTACTGATCTAATTGGCCATTTTTGGCCGATCTCAGTTTAACTTAACTAAATGCCCTCTTGTAGATTTGGGATCGGCAAGTTTCATTGGATCACAGGTTGGTCCGTTCTGAACTTTTAACTGAGTCACAAACAAGACACTTTGTAACAAAAATTCAAAACAAGGTGTTAAAATTTTTCCTAGGTGTTAGGTTTTATACCGATCTAGGACTTTAATAACTAGGATTAGCTCTTGAATCTCCAAACTCAAATGCTATTATAATTACTTTCATTTTTGCTTTATTTTTATGTACGTCCAATCATAAATTTTGTCTTTGACAACAATCTCATTACGAAAATAGTGGCAATATCTTGGTCGACGAACTTCAGCTGATCTCGTTTTGTGTTAATTTGGCACATTTTGCATAGATGGACTTGGCCTATATAGTTTGGTCAGGCTTTGTCCAATCCAGACAAAGTGTTAAAATTTGCATCGAATAGGGTATTTCACAATTAAAATTCAAAGAAAGTATGAAAGTTTTGTCAAAGTCTTAGGTGAGATTTTAGCCTTATTGAATGGATAACCCCGCTCCCGGTTTCATTTAATGTGTCTGATCTGAAATGCATTTCAAAATCATTTTTACGCTTATCATTGCGCAACTCTGGATTGGTTATTTGAGGCTGATCAGGACCATGTTTCAATGCATTTCCAAATTTTATTTGGGACCTATTTTGTGATAGTCCTAATCGACTCTTTTTGGCCGATCAGAGTCAGTTTTTATTCAACCTCCCAAATGTTGTCTCTTAATTTATTTTTTATAAAGCCTAATCAGTACTTTTCGACTGACCAAGATTTTTCCTGATGTTGTGGCTTTCTTCCTTATGTGTGCCCTAGTCTGAGGTCCGCCGCTGGTGGTTGGGCTCAAATTCTTTGTATGTTTGTAAGTTGCCTTCGCGGAATAGTATATTTTAGACCCTTCTCATCTGCCATGCACCCATTTTTGTATAACTGGAGAGCATTTTTCCCTAGTTGTAGGCTGATCCAGCCTAGGGAATTGAGTTTCCTGATTGGGAGATACAAGCCTTTTGTGTAACCTGGGATTCATTTTGCCCCAGTGTTAGGCTGATCCAGCCTCGAGAATTGAGTTTTCCCGATTGGCCTTAACAAGCCTTTTGGGTAACCTGGGGTGCATTTTACCCCAGTTGTGGGCTGATCCAGCATAGGGAATTGAGTTTCTCTGATTAGGCTCAACGAGCCTTATTGATGAGATCCGCTTAACGAGCAACACATTGGCGTGCAAAATGACTTTGATCGAATGCAATAAAGTAGTTCTGGCTAGTGTGGTGTGATTACATGTGATATTCGATCACCCTAGCGTAAAGCCTATCATGGTGCACTCTATTTCTACTTGCTGGTAGTATTGTTTGATATGCTCTGCATTCTAGAGGTGTGCCAAACACTTCCCATTTATGTACTCTAAGCGATAGGCTCCGTTAGGTGGGACTTTGGTAACGCATAGTTATCACGCCCCTACTAGTTTATACAGGTTAATAAATTCTATAGCGGAAGCTTTCATACGAATAACAAGGATAGGACGTACAAAATGAACAAATTGTTTCTTGTCTTACTTATGACAAGCCACAAAGATATATATATATCTATATATCTATGGAAAGGTGGGCCAAAGTGTATTCTCATAGCTCCAAAGATCGGTTCTCTCTACATGCAAAATTCTACTTTCGTCTGCAGGCATGCTCCAACTCCTAGCTTGCTTGGCCAATAACTAGTGTTCAATCATCTACAAGATTGGAGGAAAGAGGAGTGAGTACAAAGTACTCAGTGAATAACGACATGTATTAGCTTATGCGAAATAGTGTAAGAGAAATCACTTTTATGTACAAAGAGAATCTTTTATATACATAAGTCGGGCCATCACTAGTTTAACCTCTACCCGTAAACTTTTAGGATTTAGTGATTCAAAATGACCACGATCACATAGCATGGTTATAATACCACAAAGATTACCACAAAGTAAGGCAAAACGGGTAGGTAGCACCACTACTAATGCCCAAAAGTAAGAAACAATCACTTATCTAAAGCAATTGTGTACAATCAAATATTGAATGCCAAAGCAATTGAAGGAAGGCATGAGTTCCGAAAAGAGAGAGCCAAGACACGTGTTACTCACCTCTTGATTATCCTAAGATTCCTTAAGTAAAGTTTCCAAATCTTTAAATATATTCTCTAAAGAAATCAACTTATTAGATAGTTTTGAAGAGGTTTCTTATTTTGTATTGGGGTATAAGAGAGAAAAAGAGAGTTAAGAGAGAGATATAGTTGACGAGAGAGAGAGAGAGAGATAGGTTACGAAAAGCTTAGAGAAATCTTTGCATTCCGTTCTTTATTTATAGGATCTGTATTTAGTTATTTTTGATAAATCTTTGAGTTCTACTAATCACAACATGACAAGTGGTGCATTTGTCACCGTATGTCTGAAGAAGCAATGTGGCCAAATGTTGTTCACTCGTTTATTGCTCAGGAAATCTTTATATTTTCAGTCGTCTTATAATTAAGTCACTATACTTTGATTCATGTTAACCAAGACTTACATTCTTACTTTGGGTGTCAATGGGTAACAATCTTTTAAATCTTGCAATTCAAGTAGTCTTACATTGAAATTTTCAAATAATTATTCAATCATTGTCAAAATATCAATCGCGTTTTTTAATTTATTGTTAGATTTTTGTGGGATGTTATCTAGTGGCCCTTCCCATGGTCTGTGTAATGCCTCCAGAGCGGGATATACCCTTTTGAGAAACAGTTTCCCATCTCGAACTTCTTGAGTTTAACCTTGCGGTTGTAGTATCTAACATTCCGCTGTTTGTAGGCAGCATTCATGAGGTCTGCCAAAAGTCGCTTCTCATCTAGTAGATCCAGTTCAGTTAAGAGGGCTTGACGATTCCTTTTAGAATCATGCTCAATAGGATAGAATATTAATTTTGAGCGGGACTACCGCTTCTATGCCATAGGCCATTAAGAAAGGGGATTCCCATGTCATTGTTTGTTGGGTTGTGTGGTAAGACCAAAGCACATATGGCAGTTTTTCAGCCCACACCCCTTTTAGTCCTCCATTCTAGTATTCAAATTCTGCTTGATAATCTTATTCATGACTTCTACTTGGCCATTAGATCTGGGGATGACACGGAGTGGTATACAAGTTTCTGATTCAAAGTTGCTGGAAAAACTTTCTAAATTTGACGTTGTCAAACTATTTACCATTGTTCGTGATCAATGCGTTTGGGATCCCAAAGCGGTAAATGATAGATTTCCAGACAAAGTCTGTCGTCTTTTGTTCCGTGATTTTGGCCACAATCGTATATTGTGTATTTCCCTTCCCAGGAGGTAGGGGTCCAATAAGATCGATTTCCCATTTCACAAATGGCTAAGGAGCCTAGATGGGGTTCAACTCCTCCGGTGGGGACTTGTTACCGTGTGAAAAGAACTGACATTCTGGGAATTTACAGACAAATTTATAGCGTCCCTTTTGAGAGTGGGCCAATAATTCCCTTGTCAAAGTATTTTAAAAGCTAATGCCTGCTCCATGGAATGGATGCCACAAATTCCCCGATGGACTTCTCTGAGGGCATAATCAGCTTTTACCTCATTTAAGTAGTGTAGTAATGACTGAGTGTACCCTTTTTTGTACAATTCATCACCTATCAATATAAACTGGGCTGCTCTGACCTTAGCCGATGAGCTCTAAGTCTGTCGTTTGGCTAGTTCCCTTCCTTAAAATATCGAATTATCTCCACTTCCTAGTCGGCAAGACACAATGCCATGTTGAGTATGGTTTGGGCTGATCAAATGAGGAGCGTTCTATCCTTTCTGTTGACACACTGGTGATAAGATCGGCCTCTGGGCTGATCTCTAATCTTGCTAGGGCACAACTTAGTTGTTTGCTAATCTTGGCATATGATGCAGTTCAAAGGCTGTGAAATCCTTGGTTTCATTCCTGACCTTCATGCAATATTTCAACATTTGAGGTTCTTTGGCTCTGAAATCTCCATTGGTTTGGTTCACAATTAACTGGAATCATTGTTGACCATTAGCTTAGCGATCCCCATTGACTTTGAGATATCTAACCCCGTGAGGATTGCCTCATATTCTGTTTTATTGTTTGTGGTTAGGAACCTGAAACGGTAGGCTTGATATTAGATTTGAAAATCTGGTCGACTAAAAGTATCCCAACACCCGAACAAGATTCGGTAGCTGATCCATTGACAAACATCTCCCTCTGTTCACTTTGCTCAGCTATCCGTTCGACATGCTGACTAAATTAAGCCACAAAATCTACTTTGGCTTGCCTTTTTGTTGCTGTTCTGGGTTTGAAAAGAATATCAAAATGCCCTAATTTCACATACCAATTCATCATCCTTTCCTGAGCTGTCCCATTTCTGTAGGGTTTGTCCCAAAGGATAATTGGTGAGAACTTCCACCTGGCACTGTGAAAAATACGGCCTCAACTTTTTGGTTGAGATCGATGAATATGTAAGCTAATTTTTTCATGGTCGGGTATCAGAGCTAATCATCCTTCAATGCCTGGCTGATGTACACAGGTTTCTGACTACCGTTCTCTGCTCTGACCAGGACTAAACTTGCTGTTATTTCTGATACAGTAAGGTATATCCTAGGATGTCACCTTCTCTAAGTTTAGATAGAATTAGAGGTGTGCCCATATGCTATTTCAGGGCATCGAATGCCGCTTGGCACTTTCTATCAAGCAGAAATCCCTATTCCTATGCAAGACATCGAAGAACGGCTTGCACTTGTCTGTTGAGCGCATAATCAAGTGACCCAAAACTGCCACCCTTCTGGTCAACCTTTGCGTTTTCTTTAACCTGGCTGGTGGTTTCATGTCGATGAGAGCCTGAATTTTATCACGATTGGCCTCGATTCCCCTTTGATTTACCATATATCTTAAAACTTTGCCTGATGCGACGCTGAATGAACACTTTTGGGGATTCAGCTTCATTTTATAAGCTTTGAGGATGTCAAACATTTCCTGGAGATAGGCGATGTGATCCTTAGACCTGGTGCCCTTGACCAACATGTCATCAACATAAGCTTCCACAAACTTCATGACATGTGTAGCAAGCATCTTGTTTAACAACCTCTGATGCATTGCCCTAGTGTTTTTCAACCTGAAGGGCATCATACAACAACAATATAATCCGTGGTCTGTGATGAAAGACGTATGTTCCTGATTGGGTTTGCGCAAAGGGATTTGATTGTAGCCTGAGTAGGCATCCATAAAGCATAGTAACTCATACCCAGCGGTTGCACCTACTATCTGATCTATTCGCAGGAGTGGGAAACTAACCTTGGGACAAGCTTTGTTGAGATCAGTAAAATCTATATAGAGACGCCGACATCCATTGCTTTTCTTTACCAAAACCGGGTTAGCAACCCAGACTGGGTAGGTTGCTTCCCGAATAAACCTTGTCCAATGTTTGATACCGTTCCCCATAGAGAGGTCAGCATTTTTGTCTTTTTAGTTTCATTGTGGGATCAACATTCAATCGATGACATAAGAAGTCCAGCGGTATCTCTTCTATGTCTTTATGCAACCAAGTGAAGATATCTAAATTGCGTTTCGAAAAAGAGATGAGGGCAGATCTTACTGATTCTTTCAGTTCGGCTCCAATCCAGAGCCAAACTTCTGGGCGTGTTTCATCCAATGGGATTTGTACTATTGCCTCCGCTGGTTCAGCCATGGTTTCGTAGGGTCCTATCTGCGGGTCTAGGGGATCAGGTCTTTGGCGTGTTTTTGCGTTTGAGCATTGCAACTTGTTTGGAGAGCACATCTAGATTACACTCCTATACCATCCTCTAATTTCCTTGCACAACCTCCACTCAATGGGTTACAGGAACTTTATCATATAAAGATATATCGAAGTGCTGCCTTAAACTCAGATAGGATCGGCCGTCCCAATATCACATTGTAGTTAGAGTTAACATCAATCACCAAGAAGTCTGCCAAAGTTCTCCTTATCCTTGGTTCATTTCCCAACTCTACCATTAGTGTGACCTAACTCATTGGTATCACTGACTGTCAGGTAAAACCCTAAACAGTGCCCCGATATGGCTGCCAGTGATGCTCTTCTAATCCCATCTAGTGAGAACTGTGCAGGAATAACATGTTTACCACATTTCTATTATCAACTAGAGTTTAGTAGACCTTGACCCCTGATACGGCATGGTAATAACCAAGGCATTATTATGCGGGTGAATAACTCCTTTCACATCTGCCTCTATAATTTTGAGTGATTCCCTTGTCACCTCTTCTGGGGTCATCCCTATAGTGCTAAGTCAATAACTGTTGTGTGCCTCCCTTACCAACCTTCTTTGTTGGATGCATAATCCTTCAATAGTCTGATTTCCAACGATCAAGGCGTGGATATCTGTGGCCAGGAGTCGTGGTACATTAGGCTACATAACTTGCGGAGCTGGTGTAACATCCCGCAAAAATTTAACATGAAATTAAACCAATGATAATATTTTGATGATGATGATAATGATGGGGAATTACTTGAATTTTCAAGGTTATACGATTGTGATTCAATTGAATATTGAATTGTTACATGAATTATCAAGAGTTAAAGATGGGAGAAGTGATTGAATTGCATCAATAATAAAGTTACAAAATTATCAAAGATGGGAGAATTAATTGAATTGCATTAATGGTGAAGTCGCGAGATTGTCAAAAATCAAAATATAGTAACATAAGGGTATTGAATTGCAAAACTACTAGGTTTGTTACGCAAATGAATATCAAGAATTAGAACATGATTGTTGACAATATGATCGATATTTTGACAATAAATTAGAATTACACCAGTTGTCATTCAAATAAATATCAAGATTGAGAATATGATAACGTGATTGAATTAAACAGTACCCATTGTAAATGAATGCTAAGGGTTAGAATGCAAGTATTGACAAACGTGATTGTTATTTGACGAAATAGTAGCTTGAGTTGGTATCCATAATGTCACAAGATTCAAAGGTTGTTAGTCGAGTAATGCCTAGAGACAAGAACGTGGTTATTGATTAGTATAACTCAAACTATAGCCACTTAATTATAAATCACATTAAGTGAGAGGACTCAAGTGACATGAATCAAACTATCAGGACTTAATTATAAGACAACACAAAGTATAAGGACTGCTCAAGAAATTTACTGCCAAGTGCAAGGTGTTACATTGTGCCAAGTGTCATAGTTTGATTGGTAGTACTCAAAGGTTTATTAAAATCAATTAAATTGGATATTTTTCAAGATTATAAAGAGGGCAAAGGTGTGAAAATTCTCTAAAAACAAGACAACCTCACAACCGACCCTCTATCTCCCTTTATCTCCACATCCATAATCTTGACTCCTTTCTTTCAATGCTTTTGCTTCTTAGTAAATATCAAGAGCCTTTAAAAATAAAAGAAATTCGCCCAAATGAAGGGAGATAAGGAAAACAACTCTTAAAACATATCAAACCCTATGGAACCAAATGAAACACCATTTTGATCAAGAAAAATGAAGGTTTTGAGGGCATTTGTCAACAACTCAAAGAATCTTTGGAAAAATTATGCTAAAGAGGTGAGTAACTAATACTTTGATTCACTTTTCGTATTCATGAAGTTTTTGATACGATAAGCATGGTTTGATTGAAGTCTCCCATGAGATCAATAGATGATTTGATGCATTGAAAAGAAAGATTGATTTATTATATTTGAATCAGTAGTTGCTCTACCCGTTTTGTATTGAATTGCTTTGAATTGTTTCCCACACTATGACCTATTCAATGATCCTGGGATAGGGAAGATTAATATGGTGTTTGCTTTGAATTGGAACTTCAGTAAGGACAATGGAGGTTAATTGTAGATCCACTTAATTGTATATGGCCATGATTGAATTAATTGAATTGATATAAATCTTGTGCGTACCACGGGTAGTAGTTTAACTAGTGATAGAGCCCTTTTGTGCATCGAAAAGCTTCATGCATTAAATGGTTTTCTCGAAAATGAATCCTTCAAGTGAAAGGTGAATCAAAAGGTTTTGTTACTCACTAAGTACTTCGTACTCACTCCCTCTTTACTACAATTTTTGTAGATGACTGAAGCTATGACATTTGAAAGGCAAGGCAAGCCAGGAGTTGGATCATGCTCGCGAATGGGAGTAGAATGGTGCTTGTAGTGGAAACCTGTCTTTGAAGCAACTACTAAAATAATTATGAATTTAATACCATTTTGTATTAATAAGTATGTCCATTTCTCTATAAATGTATTTCTATCAATTGGAAAACTACCTTTCAGTATGATAGCTTCCCAACGATTTGTCTTGGAATATTAGTTTTGCTCGTTTTGGTAATCAATAAAATATCGCTATTGATACAACTTGTTGTGTTCTTTGCATTTTATTAAAAAACCAAGTTTTAATGATTCTTTAAAATATAACAACTTGTTGGTTTAAGTAATTAGACTTATCAAATCAAAAGCCATTTTGTTCGTTTTGTACGTCCCATCCCCGCTATTTGTATTGAAACTTCTGCTATGATTTTTGCTAATTAATATAAGATATTCAAGAAAACTATAAAATTAGTGGAACCAGAAATGGGATAATATCACATGACATTAAATAAAATGGAAGAAACATGAAGTAGGGTACGAGGACACAAGATTACTTCAATTTCACATAAGTTCATCGTCAAGTAATTAAGGTTTTCTAATTTGCAAGAAGGACTATTGTCGATGGGCAATGATCAAACAATTCCATGAGTTCAGTCAAAACGGCATCGAAAGGCATTGAACGAAATTACGCAGTTAAAAGCAAAAGGCACTAAAAGAAAAAGTGGGCCAAAGAGGATTCCTGAGATGACAAGTAGGCAATCAAAGATGATAAAAAATAGAGGAGGACAAGAAAAAGGAAGGAGAAGAAAGAAACAATTCTCCCCAAATTTTAAATTTTCAAAGTATTAATATCAATTCATATATCAAAGACATTTTGGAGAACGAACAAAATATGGGGCCACTAGCATGAGCAAAGTTAACAAGGAACATAATCAAGAATTGCAAAGAGTTAATGTTCCTAGAAATCAAACCAGGTTGAAAGGGACAAAGGCGGAAACATGGAGTCCTTTGTCAAGTAAATAAGGTTTTTGAAATTGTGAGGAGAACTATTATCCATAAGGAATAGACAATCTCACGAGTTTAATCAAATGATAGCAAAGACATACAGTCAAGCAAAGACAATAATCAAACAATTTTAGGAGTTCATGTCAATGGTAACAAAAGGCATTAAACAAAAGCATATGGTCAAGTAAAGGCAATAATAGATAAGCCCAAAGGATATTTCAAGATTTCATGTAGACAATCAAGAACAATCAATGATAGGTGAGAACAAGAAAACAAAGCATAAAGGAAGGAATAAATTTCAATTTTTTTAAAGAACTGAGGTCGTTTCATATTTCAAAAGAAAGTCTTTGCTAATGGGTTCCCATTTTATCAAAGAAAATTTTCATCATTGAGTTATCTCAAGAATAACACCAGACAAAGTTTAGGATCAAGTGAAGGGCTAACAAGAAATTAAGGTCTTAAATTAAAAAGGCTGTTAACATCAAAGAAAAGGGAAATAGTTCCAAGTTCAAGTACAAAGCAATAAGACTATTGTTGACATATAGAACACAATGGATTTATTAAGAATATATGGGGAAAGAATAATGTCAATCAATTATAGCAGAAGTGTTATATCCAATAAAAATTTCAGGTGAAAATACAAAGTAAGTTTTGGGTTTAGCCAAAGGAAATAAGTGATTCAATCAATTTGCCTGAATGGGTTCTCAAAAGAATATGGTCTTTCCTAGCAAGAACTGCAAAGATATTATTTCAAGAGCTTTTCCGTTGTTCAAAGAAACCACGTGATGAATAGCAATTCTTTTCTTTTTCTCCCTTCTTTACTTTTGATGATCCTTGATTGCCCACTTGACATCTTGGAATCCTTTTGGCCCTTGTCACTTTTGTTACCATTTTGATTAAGCTACTAAAATTGTTTGGTTACCATCTGTTGACTAGGGTCCTTATTGAAAACTAGAAAATCTTAATTGTTTGATAATGGACTCACATAAACTTGACTCCATGTTTCCATTTGTTTCCCCTTCAACTTTGTTTAATCTCATGAAACATCAATCTTTCGACGAATCCTTAATATTTGTTAAATCTCTTCATGCCAACTTTCCTCTACTTTGCCAACTGCCAAAAAACTAATTGGTTTTTCCCTTCTTGCCTTGTTTAGTCCTTGTAATTTGATTTGAAGCTCAAAATGAAATTTTGAAATTCAACTTAAATGAAAAAAGTGTGGAACACTAGCTTGAAAATTAAGAACAAATTTGAAAATAGTTTTGAAAAGAATATGATTCGATGAATAAAATTTTTGCTAATTGTTATTGGTAAATGAGCAAACCGGCAATCCAAACCCATTTTTGAATAAAGTTTGAATCAAGTAACTGGATTGTTGAATATTTAACCCAATTTTGAATTTATGGTATATTTGAGATAAGAAGGAAAAATAAATTTGATTTTTGGAACTTTGATATTAAAGATGGATGGAAAACTTATACATAGAGGATTAATTACTCGAGCGCCACGCGTGCTCTTAACAGTAAAAGAAATGAAAGTACGCAACGGGAGCGAGTCTTTGAAATGAAGACAATCTGGTTGAGTACTATGCTATTGAAAATAATAGTTATTGTCATAATGCTTAGAGGACAAAATTCATTTAAGGGGGCAGATTGTAACATCCCGCAAAAATCTCATAAACATATTATGTAATATAATTGTCATTTTGATAACGATTGAAGAATTTCTTGAATTTGCATCAACCAAAAAGGTTAAAGTAATCGAATTGAATTGCATCAATGGTAAAGTTACAAACTTTATCACTTGAATAGATCGGAGAAATAGAAGGCGACAATACAAAGTTGAGAGTTGCCACTCAATTGAATGATAAAAATTGAAATGTGACAATATAATCGTATTTGAAGTATTGCAGGAATGTTATGCATATAAATGTCAAGAACTAGAACATGATTGATACTTGGATAATGAACTGGAATTAAAATGTGGTTATTGAGAATGTATTGATAATGATTGTATAACCACATGAGTTTGCTATTGATAGTGTAAACGTTATTGTGACAATGATCAAATAACCATTTGAAATGTCACAAGAATTCAAAGAATTGTGACTCAAGGAAGCCGAGAGGTAAATAATGTGGTTATTGGTTAACATTTTGGAAGTTGATAACCTAATTGTAAAACCCTATTAAGTGGAAGGGCTCAAGTAACGAGAATCAAGTTGATGACCTAATCATAAGATAACCCAAAGTATAAGGACTTCCTGAGTAATTTGCCACCCTATCTTCCAAGTGTACGGCCCCAGATCTCACCACTTGTCACATTCTGATTGGTGGAACCCAAAGATTTATTAAGAACAACTAACTCCATATATTTTTGAGCTATTATAAATAGGGAGGATGTGAGGTTTCTCCAACCAATCCCGTCCCCTGACTCTCTCCCTCGTTCTCTCTCTTTATATTTTTCTTGTGGCATTTTGTCTTACTTCTCATTAGAAGATCTCAAGATCTTCAAATATGAAATTCGTCTAAAAAGGGGAAAGGGTAATAGAAAACTATGCAAAACTCACCAAAACATCTCCCTTTCACTTAAAAAGGGCCTCTTTCCATATATATAAGACAACCAACTTGAAACACCTTCTTGATCAAGGAAAATGAGGGTTTTGACGGCTCTATATGACAATTGAAAGAATCTTTGGCAACAATCGAGTTAAAAAGGTGAGTAACTAATGCTTTGATTCCCTTTCTACATTCATGAAACTTTGATACAATAAGCATGTGTTTTGATTGATGATATCCATGAAATGAACATAGATTTTGATGCATTGAAAAGAAAGATTGATTTATTGCATTTGAATCACTAGTTGGTCTACCCGTTTTGTATTAAATTGCTTTGAATTGTTCCTATACTATGACCTATTCAATGATCCTAGGATAGGGATGACTAGTGTGGTGTTTGATTTGAATTAATTTGTTTGGAATTCCGATAGGGGTCAAATGGGATTCGAATATAGATCCACTTAATTATACATGGACATGATTGAATTGATATGAATCTTGCACGCACCACGGGTAGTAGTTTAACTAGTAATAGGACACTTTTGTATATTTGAAAGCTTTCTGCATACAATGATTTGTGTGATATATGATTCTTTCAAATGAAAGGTGAATCAAAGGGTTTTGTTGCTCACTCCCTCTTTCTATACTTTTGTAGATGATTGAAGACGTGATAATTGAAAAGCAAGGCAAGCCACGAGTTGAAGCATGCTCGCGACCGGGAGTAGAATTTTGCATATAGTGACAACCAGTCTTTGAAGCGACATAAAAAAGAAATTATAAATTTAATACCTTTGTATTAATAAGTATGCCCACCTTTCTATAATACATATATTTTCACGCTTTATAATATATATGATGAAATGAATGGGCAGTCTTGATAATGATTTGGAACCTACTTTTCAAGGTAAAAGCATTTTAATAATTCGGCTTTTTCTTTTGTAATCAACGAGCTATACGTATTAATATACTTGTTGTGTTATTCACTTTTTATCGAAAAACCTAGTTTAATGATTCTTTAAAATATAACAACTTGCTAGGTTAAGTAATAATCTTTACAGAGTTTTAGACTCTACAAGGCAAAAACAATTTGTTTGTTTTGTACATCTCGTCTCTGCTATTTATATTAAAGCTACCGCTGTGAAATTTGTTAATCAATAGAAGATCTTCGAAAATATCGTAAAATTAGCCATCCATAAAAATTCTCCCAAATTCCTTCCTTTCCTTCTTCACACTCATGTTCATCTCTAAAGGCCAATAGTTTTGCCTTTTTGGTGAACCATAAGCTATTCATACATAAAAGAAATTCGTCCAAAAATAGTAAGGGTAGGAAAACAACCCTTAAAACCTTTCAAAGACTTGGTTTAGCATTTGGAAATTACCCTCCGTCATATATATGTAAAAAATACAACTTGAAACATCACTTTGATCAAGAAATATGAAGGTTTTGAGGGCATTTGTCAACAATTCAAAGAATCTTTGAAAAAATCAAGTTAAAGAGGTGAGTAACTAATATTTTGTTTCCATTTTTAGCATTCTTAAAATTTGATAAGAAAATCATGGTTTTGATCAAAATTTCCATGAGATGAATATGGATTTTGATGCATTGAAAAGAAAGATTGATTGATTGCATTGGAATCACTAGTTGCTCTACCCGTTTTGTATTGAATTGCTTTTAATTGTTTCCCACACTATAACCTATTCAATGATCCCATGATAGGGAAGATTAGTGTGGTGTTTGCTTTGAATTGATAATGCCATTTGTTTGGAACTTCGATAAGGGTCAACTGGGGTTAATTGTGGATCTACTTAATTGTACATGGCTATGATTGAATTGATATGAATCTTGCGCGCACTATAGGTAGTAGTTTAGTTAGTGATATAGCCCTTTTTCTACACTGAAAAGCTTTGTGTATTGAATGGTTTTCTCAAAAATGAATCTTTCAAATGAAAAGTGAATCAAAGAGTTTTATTACCTACTGAGTACTTCATACTCACTCTATTCTTCTACAATTTTTTTCTAGATGATTGAAGATATGATAGCTGAGAAGCAAGGCAAGCCATGAGTTAAAGCATATTCGTGAGCGGGAGTAGAGTTTTGCATGTAGTGACAACCTGCCTTTAAAGCAACTACAAATGCAGTTATGAACTTAACGCCTTTTATCATAAGAAGCCCGTCCACCTCTCTATAAAATATATATTTTTACACCTTATATGACTAGTCCTTGTAATGATTTGGAACTTATATTTTCAAAATAAAAGCTTTCTAATGATTTGGTTTGCTTTGGTAATCAATAAAATGTAACTATCAACCTAACCTGTTGTGTTCTTCATATTTGATTAAAAACTTAGTTTTAATGATTATCTAAAATTTAACAGCCTATTAGTTTAAGTAATGAGCTTTATTTTGTCAAAATCTACTAGACAAATACACTTTGTTTGTTTTGTACATCTCGTCCCTGCTATTTATATTGAAGCTTCCGCTATGAAATTTGTTAATCAATATAAGAAAGTTGTAAAAATTAGCGGGGGCATGACAACTAGTGGTAAATTGACTTGGTGTCTTGGTCATGCTACATATTCCTGTATATGGCCCCTCTCAATAAGCTGTTGTGTCTTGCACTTCAAGTCCCAGCAATCCTCAATCTCGTGGCCAATTGAGCGGTGATATTTGCAATACTTACTCGGGTTCATCTGTGCCTGATCTTTTTGGACCGGCTTGGGCCTTGGTAAGAGGCGCCTATCCTTTGAGGACATCAAAATCAGCTCCGGTGAAGTGTTCAGCAGATGGGTTATGGTGGCCAGCTCCGGTTGGTTGATATGGTTTGAAGCAATCATCTATGTGATTATTGACTCGTCTTTAGTGGTTCCTATTCTTGCTGAAGGACCCACGATCCTTGTCCTTCTTCTCTAGCTCTTTGGTCTTTTGTCTCCAAAGGCTGAAATATTGTCCTTTTCAGTGGCGATGTATCTTTCTTCTCTATTCAGGAGGTCACGACTGTCCTTATGAACTGACCACCAGAATCAAGAATTTCACAACAGAGGTTGCCACTAGCAAGATGGCATTATTCGAAACATGGTCGATGTCCATGACTTGCTTGTTGAACCTTGCAAGATAGTCCTTCAACTTTTCTTCTCTTCCCTACTAAATTGACAACATGGCTTCCTTGGGTTTCATTCTGACCTTGGATCCCATAAAGTTAGCAACAAATGGAGATGATAAATCTGACTAAGAATGAATTGAACCCATAGGGAGGGCTTGAAACTAGTGATGCGCGCGATCCCCCAAGGTCATCAGAAGTGCTCAACACATAATAGCCTCACTGACCCTGTGCAACTCTATGCAAGCAGTGAACTTGTGAATATGTATGACCAGATCAATAGCTCCGTCATATACAGCGATGTTAAGAGCCTTGATCTTCTTCTGTTGAAATAGGCTTGGGTCCAGGTGGCAAAGGGCGAAGAAGGCATGACCTCCTAGGTGTGAGATATCCCAATTTGTTCCGATCTCCTTTAACTTGCCTACCCATCTTCGAAGCTTCTCTATTTCATCCACATCTACCCCGCCAACCTTTGGTGGCAGAAACATACTATCAGCCCTCTACTGGGTTGTCCTGCGCTCATGCTTTGTACGGTTTCCTAGAGGATCGAAATATGGGTTTGCCCCCATACAGCTATGGGAAGTGGCTGTCTGAGTAGAACGAGACATTTGTTGGTGAGCTAGAGATTGCCCACGATGGTTGGAATTAGCCTCATCGCCTTGACGGCTAGGATTTTGGGCTGTGGCGGGACCTATTGCTGCCTCAACCTCCCCAGTACGTGCTGAAGAAGTTCAACTTGAGCTTGAAGAGCTCCAATTTTTGGGTTAACATGAGCTTCTTGGTTAGCCTCACCCGCTTCTTGTTGTTGGTCTAGGAGTGGCGAAGGGCTTACCCCTCGATTGTTTGGTGCTCTCTTCCTCACCATTTTGTGGACAGAAAGAACATATGAGATAGTTTAGTATACTGGTTCAAGCCTAACTCGTCACAAAGCAAGGCCCTTCCTGTAGCACCAATTGTCGACAGTGAGCTCTGACATGAAACCAAGTCAGTAATAAAAATGTATTTGGATGGTGAGGTGGGACCAAGATCCCTTATCAGAGTGAAATCCAGTGTGGATTCATAAATAGGAAGGGTTTGGTAAGGATTAGAGTTGGGTTAAAATGTATATATTACAACAATTCCCTCTCTAATTTCTATTATCTAGGCAAAAAGCCTCTTTTTAAATGGCACCCTTAAAGCCCGTATTTATAAGCGAGACCTGGGGTGCTTTAGGAATTTTACACACTCTATTCAGACATAAACTCAGTTTGGTTATACTAAGTACAATGTTCATTCAGTCTTGTTTGAATAATTGACTAACCGTCAATAATGCCTTCATCGTGTTCTTCACACGCTCGTTATCATCATCCCGATTGGCAAACCCTGATCAGACATTCTAGATCGACAACTCCATACCTGATGAAAAATGCTGATCTCAAACCCCACTATATGACGCCATAGATGACCAATTTAAACATGATTCCAGATCGGCCAAACTGATCTGGTCGGCTACGGACACCTGTCAGTCCATGTCATCTACTTGGCAAATCGGTATCAACACTCACCAATAAATCATATGACATTACAAGCATATGATTCAAACACCGCTCTTTTTCACATACACGTGGCACAGAGAAAACACACACGCCATCTAACAAAGTTTAAATGCCAATTATACACCTCTCAACCTCCCCTATCACTCATCAAATCAAGGAATGTATCTTCTTCTAGACAGTCACATCATGGACATTGTGTACGACAAATAATATGCCCCTCCAAAGAAGATGTTTCGTTGACAAAATATTCACACGTATTTTCCACATGAAAATTTTGCTCTTACTTCCAATTTCCATACTCTGCAAGGCCTTCCACTATTTGTCTAACAAGCTCCTTCTAGACTAAACTGATTTGTTAATTGCATCTCGAGATGATAACCCGACTTTACAAAATTCCATTATACTTGAAGATCTACGTGATTGTATCCTCCTCATTTGGGTTTCCTCGAGACATAGACAATATATCCTCTATGTTTTTCACATGATGGGTGCCACCAGTAAGAATTATTGATAAAATCCAATTTATACAAATTTGTAGTAGTAGTAGTAGTGGTGACAGGACGATTTGGGCCAAAGAATGCAATAAAAATTGAAATAAATATCGTTATAAAATTTAAAAAAATATTGTTGATTCCAAAGTTAGCTTTCGACTCAATAAACAAGATTTGTATTCTTGGAAAATTTGTATTTGAATCAATATAAGCAATAAATGTAAAAAGACAAAAGATGTTTGTAGTAAATAGAAGACTATAAATGTATAGGAGATAAGAATGAGATTTAGATTTCAAACCCCTTCTCAGTTCTGTTTGCCTCTATTTATAGTGTACATTTATCATTTGCTTGAGAATAATAATTACAAGCATTTAATATGGCCCCGCATGAGTGACGCAAGGGTCTAATCGATCGAGACTAGACCTTTACTTTTTGACTTTTGGTTGTCTGAACTATGCTTGGGGCATGTAACCTCCATATTGCATTTAATACTGGAGTCCCATCAGCTATAAGTGATAACGTTCCTCACGTGGGTTCCCAAACTGCTGCTGAGTTGGCATGCCCATTGCGCTCGCTAGGTTGCGACTTTTGGCTGAGGTACCTGTGAGCTCACTGGCGAGGTGCCTTTATGTCCTGAGCCGTCGGAGCGATGGAACAAAGCTTTATCCTTTAGGTCACTAAATCAGGTCATTAGATCTGTTGGTTGCTAGGTCGCTGGGTTAGGCGAGGCATTCGGCGCCTACTTCCAAGACCTAGTGACCATTGACCTCCATTATCCTTTGACCTTTGTTAACCCTCTACGACATGGTGGATACAAAATGTCCCTTTAAGGTCACTGTTTATGGAGCTCAAGTTTAGCGGCCTTGAAGATTTGCTGGCAGTTATCTTTGAACCTTTTGCTACCCAAAATCTAGCTATTTGAATTTCGAAATAATTTTGCCTCTCCATATGGCCGCTGTTTAGTGGAGTAACGTGTTCTAGGGAACTTGTAGGCACTAATCATTAATTTGATTGTTGCCTTTTCACTTCTTAAGGAAACACGCGGCCGTCACGCTGTATTTTCTCCTCCTTTATTTAAATTCTTCCCTTCGCGTCTGTATCCCATTTCATCTCCTATTTATCTGGGTAAGAGTTTTCTCCTGGCATAGTACTGTTTTCCATTCAAAAGTATCCAGAGATTCTTGCTCCTCAAGGTATTCTTTCTTCATCATTTCTAAGTTCCTTGGGTAGTTTTGAGGTAACAAAATGACAAGCGAAGGAAAAGAAGTATACCGGGTAAGTGCCAAATAGTCCGGCGAAGAGGAAACGGAGCCCAAGATTCTGGCTGACCGGGCAGAGTGTGAGATAGAGGGAGAAGAGATGGAGGCAAGTTCCAATGAACAGCCTATGGTGGCGATAGTCCTAGAAGAAGATTTGCAATGGGTAGCTAAGGACATTCCCTCACAGGTGACGGAGGAGAATTTGCGAGCCGTCCGTCACCGTTGTCACGTGCCACATGATGTGGCCTTTTGGATCTCTCATAAGGAGGAAATGACATATAATCCTCCAAGGAGATGTGTGATCGTGAATATAAAAAATGTTTGATGCCTGGTTCAGGGTTCCTCTTCAGACCTGTGACCAGGCTGTTGCAGTTTTGGGCGGGTTGCTCCCTCTCAGATCCTGTCTACTGGGTGGAGGACCATAATAGAGGTCTTCGCCTTCTGGTAATTAAGGGCTCGGGGAATCCCATCCCTGAGGATTTTGACTTTTACTACTTGTTGAAATCCTCGTCCTCTGGAGGGAATGGTTGGTGCTATGAGGTAGGTCGCCCGAAATCAAGACGCTAATGCGTTTGGGGCAACCAACCCGGTGAAAGGGATCTAAGAGCCAGTCTCTAATTGGAAAGAGAACTGGTTCTCGGTAGGAGCAATTTGAGGACCCCACTGAGCCCGAATCACCAAGATATGAGCGTGGTGACAAGCTACGTCAATAAATGTTTCTCTGAAGCCGTTAAGTTAATACTTAAATTTTTCCTTTTTGTTTCAGAAGAAGATAGGCCACAGTTGACATCCCCGTCCTTTAAGAAGTGAGGACTCTCTAATTAAGGTTGGGCTACCAGTGCCTAAGTCAGAGCATTGCACCAGTATCCCTCCACCCAGTAAGTAGTAATTATGCGCTGGATCGGAAGAGCACACGTCTTGGCGGCTTGAAACTGGTATTTTTTCTATTTCCAGGTTAGAAAGTTCACCAAGAAAGACTCAAGAAATGAGGTCAACTGAGGAAGAAGCCACTGCGCTAGAGAAAAAAGAGCAAAAGAAATGCCTCTGAGAGAAAGCCGTGGGCAAGGAGGTCGCGGGTCTGGCGGTTACAGACCCTGATCTTTCCCCTACTCCTCTGGGCTTTTCTTCTAACTCGCTGCCCCTCGTTTCTACGTCAGGCGGGGAAGAGTCACCTGTTCAGGAGAGAGGGACCCTGGATCTGGTGGCAGACGACCTGTTTCTCCCCGTTCAACAAAATCAGTGAGCTGTCTCGGAGAACTTGAAGGGCAGGAGGCCCAAGGCTCTGCTCGGTTTCAATCTTGCCAAAAAGCCATTTTAGAAGCCTATGGAGAGATTGCCGGGAAATGTTACTATACCATGAGCGACGTGGCCAGAAGCTGGATAAGTATGTGACCTCCATGTCTCTCCTTGAGCCCCATCAAGTAAGTGTGGCTGTGCGGTTGCGTTCAGTTGTTTTGGACCAGCACACTGAGGCTCGTATTCGCAGGGTCATTAGTGGTACCAAGAAGATGACCAAAGAGATGGGTGAGGCCACATAAGAGAAAGAGGAGGCAGAACTGGCCCTGAAAATGAAAGAGCAGAACCAGCCATTTCCAAGGATGAGGCCGCTATGCTGAAGAATGAGCTAGAGGCCTCTAGGAAGAAAATTGAAAGGCTGGAGAGCACGTTGGCGACCGAGAGGTCGAAATTTAAGGTTTTAGAGTTAATTTTCCAAATGACCTGACAGTCGAAATGTAAGGTTTTGGAGTTGATACCTAGCTATTGATAATATTTCTTCAGGTGCTCTGCATTCCAATGATGCATCAATTCGTCCCTATACATGTCCTAGAGCTTCTAAGCCCCGTTTGATAGGACTCGCTTGACTCTATAGTCTCTTTCCCAACTGGGCCCTAAGGTCCCTGAAGCCGGCTCCTTAGAGGATATGAAGACTTGTGCAGAACTTGGTCTCCTACCTCAAACTGGTGGACTCTGACTCTGACTCTGGCATTGTAGAACTTGGCACATTTTTGTTTATATGCCTCATTTTTAATTTCTGCCAATTCTCTTTTTTCAGCAATAAGATCGAGCTTGTTAGCAAGGAGCTCATTGTTTCCTATCTCACTATAGTGGGCTATTCTGGAAGTAGAGACCTACAACTCAACAGGGATTATAGCTTCAACTCTATATGTAAGGGAGAAGGGTGTTTCCCCAATCACAGTTCAGCAGGTCGTTCGATAGGACCACAAAACCGTGGGGAGCTCTTCAACCTACTTCCTTTTAGAGCTTCCAAACGTCTTTTCAATGTCTGTTTCATGATTTTGTTGATTGCCTCGACCTGTCTGTGGTCTTACGGGTGATGGGCCATAGAGTAAAAGTTTTTTATACCAACTCTTCGCAAAACAGCCTAAAATTTATATTATCGAGTTGCTTGCCGTTGTCTTTGACCATGGCATTTGGGACGCCGAATCTGCAAACAATCAATTTCTAGACGAAGCTCGTTGTCTTATGTTTCGTGATGGTGGCAAGAGCTTCGATTTTGACCCATTTGTGGAGTAGTCAACAGGAATAATGGCGAACTGAGTCCCTTCTTTACCTTTTGGGGGTGGGCCAATGAAATCTATCCCCCATTTGGTGAAGGGCCATGGTCCTATGACCGAGGTTAACTCTTCCAATTGGCTTCTAATCATGGGAGTAAACCTTTGGCACCTGTTGCGAACCTTGGTGAAGTCAATTGCGTCTTTTCTAACACTAGGCCAGAAATACCACTGCCATAAGATTTTGTGTACAAGGGCTAGTTCGCTTGAGTGGTTGCCATAAACTCTGGAATGTAATTCCTCCAAAACAGCTCGTGCTTCAGTAGGGTTGAGACACCTTAGTAGAGGTCCGGTGAAACTTCTTTTGTATAGCTTCCCTTTAATTAATGAGAATCTGGCGGCCCGATGTCTGAGCTTCCTGGCCTCCACGCTTTTGGGAGGCACTCCCTCCTTTAAGAACTGGATGATCTGGTCCATCCAGTTGCTCATCGGGCTCATTTCTGCTGTTGCTATCTCCGCTTTCTCAATGTATGAGGTTGTTTGGTCATCAATTGGAATGCTACTAAACTCACCTACACCCTTACTGGTTGCTAGCTTAGCTAAAGCATCAGCGTGGCTATTTTCAGCTCTTGGGATTTGCGTGATCTCAAAGTGATCCAGATATTTCAACTCTTCCAGCAGTTTGCTCTAGTATTGGGAGAGCTTTTCACCTCACATCTGGTAGATACTGCTCATTTGGTTTACTATGAGCTGGGAGTCAATCTAGTTGACTAGCCTTTTGATACCCATGGACTTTGCCATGCTGACCCTAGCCAAGACTGTTTTGTATTTCACCTCGTTGTTTGCCGCGCTGAAGCCAAATCTAATAGCTTGGCAGTAGTAATTCCCAGTGGGACTGACGATAACAAATCCGGCTCCGAAAACATGGCTTGTGGAGGATTTATTGCCGTACAGTTCCCAAGACAAAGGTTTCGCGCTACCGAGGTTTGATTTAGAGGGTGTGAGTTCAGCTATGAAGTCGGCCAGAGCTTGTCTTTTGATGGCAGTTCTTGGTTTGTAGTTAATGTCGTACTGACTGAGCTATACCAACCACTTGACCAAGCAATCTGATAAGTCAGGTCTTTGAAGGACCTGCCTTAGAGAAGCACTTGTTAGATCGTTCGATCATGTGTTCAAGGAAGTACGGTCAGAACTTCTTCGAGGCGACCACAAGAGCGTATGCAAGCTTTTCCATGGGAGGGTGTCTAAGCTCCGCATCGTGTAAAGCGTGGCTCACATAGTAGACTAGGAGTTGAGTCGGTCCTTCTGTTCTGACGAAGACCACACTAATTGATGATTCCGAGACGGCCAGATATAGAGATAGTGCTTTCCCTGGTAGAGGTTTGGATAATAGAGGAGGGGAGGTGAGATGGTCCTTTAGCTTAGTGAAAGAGACCTGAAACTCTTCTGTCCACGCGAACTCTTTGATTTCTTGATGGCCTTAAAGAAAGGTTTACACTTGTCTGTAGATCGTGATACAAAACGACTTAGCGCGGCGATCCTTCCTATCAGGCACTAAACCACCTTTATTGATTTTGGAGGTTCCATATCAAGAATTGCCTTTACTTTTTCTGGGCTCTCCTCAATTCCCCTCTAATTAACTACGTATCCTAAGAACTTTCCAGAAGCAACTTTAAAGGAGCATTTTTTGGGGTTGAGCTTCATCCTGTAACTTCAGAGGATTTGAAACATTCTGGAGAGGTCCTTGATGTGTTGCTCTACTTGAAGGCTTTTGATGAACATGTCGTCGATATATACCTCCATAGAATTACTGAGGTGACTCTTGAACATGAAGTTGACCAGTCGCTGGTAAGTTGCTCCGAAACTTTTCAATCCAAACGGCATCATCTTGTCACAATAGAGCCCTCGGCCCGTTATGAATGAGGTGTGCTCTTCATCTCCTGGGTGTATAGGAAGTTGGTGATATCCAGAATAAGTGTCCATGAAGCTTAACAGCTCATGATCGGCTGTGGCATCGGCCATCTGGTCGGTTCTAGGCTAGGGAAAACTGTCTTTGGGACATGCTTTATTTAAGACCATTGTCTCATATGCGGTTTAGACAACCGATGGTCAAAAAATGAAGGTCTAGTCTCAGTCGATTAGACCTTTGTGTCATTCATGTGGGGTCACAATAAATGTATATAATCATCACTCCCAAGCAAATGGCAAATGCACACTATAAATAGAGGCAAACAGAAATGAGAAAGGGTTTGATACCCAAACTCTCATTCTTCTTGTCGTTTATACAACATAATCTTCCATTTATTAAAAAGATTACAACCATTCCTTGTCTACTCTGCATCTATTGCCTATACCGATTTGAATTCAAATTTCCCGCGAATATAAATCTTGTTTGTTGAGTCAAAAGCTGAATTTGGCATCAACAAATTGGCACCATCTGTGGGAAACTTATAAAAAGCTGTGAAAAGTAGGTATCCAGAGAAATCTAACCTCCGGTAAAAGGAAATGAGTGGAAGATATTCCGAGAGTTAAAAGACAAGAACTAGTAATGTCGAACCGTCTCCCGGGTTCTACGAAAACCACGGCAACACCAGTGCTGGCTCCTTATAGCCAGCGACGGCAACAGGAACCTTTTGGTGATAGAATGAGATCTTTACCAAGAAGCGCGGCAGTTGCAGTAGCGCAACCTACCCACTTCCCAACAAGGCAGTAAGATACCTGTAAAGAGGGAAAATTCCACAGAGAGGCACATCAACGACATCAGCCGCCCAGTCCCCAATGTGGTGGCCGCGCTAGATTCCCTTATAGATGCAGCTGGAAGGTGCTCTCATCCCAGACTGGCCCCATAGTCTAGGCAAGGCCCAAAGAGGTCGAAATCGCCAGAGCCTGAGGAGCCAAACGGCCACTTGAAAAAGAGGATACGCTCAACGCCTGCTCTTCCATGTAAATAAAGGTCAAGCCCTCCTCTGCGAGTTCTCTGAGGTCCTCGGCCAATCCTTTAAAAAAGCCCACAAGCTGGGTGCAATGAGGAAATGACTAAGCGACCTTAGAGGAGAACCTTTAAGTGGAAAGTAGGATCAAAGACCGTCCACCTCAGCCAGGTCGGTCATCGCCCTCAATGAGTCCACGGAATACTTCTTTGACCTCATGAGTGGCAACCTAATCCTGCTCAAACCAAAGCCCATGAAAAGGCAGGCGAAGAAAAAGGATCAATCAAAGTACTGTAGGTATCATAGGGCCATAGGACACAGCACAAACAACTTTAGGCATTTAAAGCGAAGATCGAGTAGCAGATTAGACGAGGATACTTGGACAAACACATAGCAAATTGCCAAAGGCTGGACATGCAAGCTCGTCCCCTAGCTAACCTTGAAGCCCGAGGTCCACAAAACCAACCTCCCACCGAGGCCCGTATGTTCAGCAACAGAGGTCTTGACATGAAGGGTTCTGACAGACAGAGGCGAGGTCCCGTGAGTAAAGCCCAGGTTTGCTATCACTTGCCCGAGAACTACTTTTCCCCCTTTCAAGTGAGCTCCTTCTCTCCATACGACATAGATGCCAGCGGCCAACTTAACCCCTATGTGAGCGCCCTAACTATTACCATAACAGTCACAGGTGTTAAGATCCATAAGACTTTGGTAGATAGCGGCAGCACCGTGAACATTATTTATTGGAACGCCATTCAACAAATAGAGATCAACCAAAAGGCCGTCAAGCCTTGTGGAGCTAAACTTCAAGGCTTCACTGGAGATCAAGTGGAAGCCAAGTATCATGTCACACTCCTAGTGGAAATAGGAAACGACACGCGCACTGTCAGAATCCTTGCGGACTTCTATATAGTGGATATGTCCTCAGGTTACAGTGCCATACTGGGACGCCCCATCCTATACGAGCTTAGGGCCACGACCTCCATATTCTACCTTACCCTGGAGTTTCCCACCTACCAGGGAACTACCATCATATATTGTACGCAAGCAATCTCACCCTAATCCAACATGAAGCATGTCACAGGCATAAAACCCCTCCTGAAAATTCACACCCTTGACCGAAGGGTTAACGGCTCCGGCGCACAAGCCCGCCTGGGTGACGAGCTCGAAATCATAAAGATGAGTGACACAAGGCCAAGGGTTGAACTTAGAATCAGGGCCGGCTGAAAGAACCAATGAGGACCCAGCTCATCCTTGTAAGCCCACGAGGATATAGAGGGGATTGATCCAAAGCACCCCTGCCACAAGGTCAATATTGATCCTAAGGCCAAACCCATTAAGTAAAAGAGACATCCCCTCAACGGCGAAAGGTACTAGGCCTTAACCAAGGAAGTGGTCAAGCTATTGGGGAACAAGTTCACAAAGGAAGTGTTGTATCCTCAGTGGGTAGTAATCCGGTTCTGGTCAAGAAGGGTAATGGGAACTGGAGAATCTGCATTGATTTCACGGACTTAAACAAAGCATGTTCTAAAGATAGTTTTCCCTTATCCAGAATCGACCAGATGGCTGACGCTACAGTTGGTCACGAGCTGTTGAGCTTCATGGGCGTTTATTGTAGTTTCCACCAAATCTCAATGCACCCAGCTGACGAGGAACAAACCTCGTTCATTACTGACTGGGGGCTCTATCGTTACAAGATGATGCCATTTGATTGAAAAATGCTGGGGCTAGTTACCAACAGTTGGTAAACTCCATGTTCAAAGACCAGCTTGGCAAGACTATGGAGGTTTATATTGAGGACATACTCATTAAAAGCCTTCAAGTAGAACAACATATCGAGGACCTCTCACTAATGTTAAAGAGCCTCAGAAATTACAGGATGAAGCGCAATCCCAAGAAGTGTTCTTTCAGAGTAGCCTCTGGAAAGTTTTTGGGTTATATAGTTAATCAGAGAGGAATCAAGGTGAACCCAGAAAAAGTGAAGGCGATTCTTGACATGGAACCTCCCAAATCAGTAAAAGAGGTCCAGTGCCTCATAGGACAGATCGCTGCACTAAGTTGTTTCGTGTCGCAGTCTACAAGCAAATGCAAGCCATTCTTCGAGACCATTAAAAAATCAAAAAGAGTTTGCGTGGACAGAGGAGTGCTAGATCGCTTTCATCAAATTGAAGGAACATCTTTCCTCTCCTTCTTTACTATCTAAACCTTTACCGGAGGAAACATTGTGTCCATATCTAGCCTTCCTGGGATCGTCAATTAGCGCCGCCTTGGTCAGAACAGAAGGGCAGTCTCAGCTTCCCGTCTATTATGTAAGCCACACTTTACATGTTGAGGAGCTCAGATATCCCCCATGGAGAAGCTTGCCTACACTCTTGTAGTCACTTCCATGAAGCTCCGACCTTATTTCCTTGATCATGCAATCGACGTACTGACAAACGTTCTTTTAAGGCAGGTTCTTCAAAAACCCGACCTATCGGGTCACTTGGTCAAATGGTTAGTAGAACTTAGTCAGTATAACATCACCTACAAACCAAAGACCGCTATCAAGAGACAGGCCCTAGTCGACTTCATAACTGAGCTCACCTTGCTGAACCTAACCTTAGTGGTACAAAATCTTCTACTTAGGAGTTGTACACCGACGGATCCTCCACAAGCCACACTTCTGGAGCTAGAATCGTCATCGTCAGCCCCACCAAGAATTATTACTGTCAAGTTATTACCCTTGACTTTGGCTTGATAAATAACGAAGCTGAATACGAAGCGGTCCCGGCCGGAGTCAGCATGGCAAAATCAATGGGCATCAAAAGGCTGGTTATCAAGAATGGCTATCAGCTCGTAGCAAACTAAACGAGCGGTGTCTATGAGGTGTGAGGCCAAAAGCTTTCCCGATACAAAAGCAGACTGCTAGAAGAGCTGAATGATCTGGATCACTTTGAGATCACGCGAATCCCAATAGTTGAAAATAGCAATGTAGATGCCTTGGCTAAGTTAGCAACCAGCAACAGAGCAAGCGAGCTCAGCAACATTCCCATTGGTGAGTTAGCGACCACATCTATTGACAAAGCTAAGGCAGCAACAGCAGAAGTCAACCCTTCAAGCAACTAGATGGACCCTATCATCCAGTTCTTAAAGGAGGGAACGGTCCCTCCAAGAGTGGAGGCTATAAAGCTGAGACATCCGAGGTGTCTCAACCTCACTGAGGTACGAGCTGTTTTAGAAGAAATACACTCTGGAGTTTGTGGCAACCACTCAGGCGGACTGGCCCTTGCATACAAAATCCTAAGGTAAGGATACTTCTAGCCCAGTGTCTGAAAAGACATAATCGACTACGCCAAGGCTTGCGACAAATGTTAAAGATTCGCTCCCCTAATTAGGAGCCCTCCAGAAACGTTAACCTCGACCACAGGACCATGTCCCTTTGCCGAGTGGGGGATAGATCTCATCGGCCCACTCCTAAAAAGTAAAGGATAGACTCAGCTCACCATCGTTACTGTTGGTTACTTTACAAAATGGGTCGAAGTCGAAACTCTCACCACCATCACAAAACAAAAGACGACAAGTTTCATTTGGAAATCAATTGTTTGCATATTTGGGTCCCAAACGCTATAGTCATGGACAACGGCAAGCAATTTGATAATGTAAGGTTCAGGTCATTTTGTGAAGAGTGGGGCATAAAAAATTTCTATTTTACGCCCCATCACCCACAAGCCAACGGACAGGTCGAGGCCGTCAACAAAATCATCAAACAAACATTGAAAAGGCGTTTATAAGCTCTGAAGGGAGGCTGGGCGGAAGAGCTCCCTGCGATTTTGTGGCCCTATCAAACCACGTGCTGAACTGTGACTGGAAAAATCCTCTCTCATATGGAGCTGAGGCTATGATCTCCATTGAGTTGGAGGTCTTTACTTCCAGAGTAGCCTACTACAATGAGGCAGAGAACAACAAGCTCCTTGCTAATGAGCTTGATCTTATTGTGGAAAAAAGGGAATTGGCTGACATAAAAAATGCGACATATAAACAGAAATGTGCCAAATTCTACAACGCCAAGGTCAAAGTCCCCCCGATTTGAAGTTGGCTACCTAGCCCTATGCAAAGTCTTGCTCTCCTCTAGGGAGCCGGCTTTGAAGACCTTAGGTCCCAGCTAGGAAGGTCCCTATTGAGTCAAGAGAGTCCTATCAAATAGGGCTTACGAGCTTGAAGACATGTACGTAATTAATGCATCCTTCGAACACGGAGATCTGAAGAAGTATTATCAATAACCGGGTATCAACTCTAACGACTGTCTAGTTTGTTCAATACTTAGTCTTCGCTTCTCCACGGCCCCATACAAGGTAAATCTATGACTGAGTAAGGTTACGCGATTTGGGCGGGAACAAACTTCCTGCCAACGACCTAACACTTGTCTAAAAAGTTTTTGGCTTATAAGTCATAGACCTCACATCCAAGTCAACGGGGGTTTCGTGAACAAAGCCGAAGTGAGCATTTGGCTAGCGACCCGACACTTGAGATTAACGGTCATACGACTAAAACTGGAGTCAATTTCTATTTTAGCGGTCTGACACTCATATACACCCTCACTCGAACTCATTGTCCACGGCCTAAACTAGAACAAGCTTCTGGTTGACGTCCTAACACTTAGATCTGAGGATTGTGCAAGTAAATACGGAGAAATAATAAGCGACAAAGTTACTCAAACGAACCGATAGTTGTGCAAAAAAAAAAATATTCTTCATTCATAAATAATTAACAATGAAAGCTCAGAGATAAAAGGAGGAGGGTTTCAAGTCCGATCTTCTGAGGCAGGAACCTCAATGTCTTCACCAACAGAAGCGATGACCTCAGTGTCCTTGTCATCAGAGTTCTCATCGCCACAATTCTGCTTGAGTTTGGCTACCTGCTCTTAGAGGAAAGCAACGTCGTATTCTGGCCGGGTTTTTTTGACCTCCCCAAGGAGCTCCTTGGCCGTTTCATAATACATCCCGGCGTTGGCCTGCTTGTATTCCTCCAAGACCTTGAACTTGGCCACTGCCTCTTTGTACCCGATCAGCTACTCAGACGTGGCCCGACTCCCTGTCTCTTTTAGGGCCTACTAATTATTCAACCTCTTGGTCGTCAATGTGCTCTCCAGCCCCTCAATCTTCTTCCTAGAGGCCTCTAGCTGTTCCGCAGCATAGCGGCCTCATCTTTAGATACGGCAAGGTCCTGGTCCTTCTATTTCAGAGCCAGCTCGGCCTCCTCCTTTGCCTTAGCAGCCTCGCCTGCCTCCTGGGTCTTCTTTTTGGTATCACTGATGACCATCTGAAGGCGAGCCTCAATGTGTCGGTCTAGAATGGCCGAACGGCCCCGCATGACCGTACTTGCTTGATGAATTTCAAGGAGGGACACAGAGGTCGCATATTTGTTCCATTTCTTCTACCAGCTCTGGGGCCACGTCGCTCGTGGCATCTGTGACATTTCTCGGCAATCCCTCCACCAGCTTCTTAAATGGCCTCTTGGCAAGGTTAAAAGAGAGTAGAGCCTTGGGTCTTTTGTCTTTGAGTTTCTCCAGGGTAGCTCATTGATTCTGCTAAACAGGAAGAAACAGATCATCTGTGAGCAAGTCTAAGGTCCCCTTCCCCTGCGTCAACAACTCTCCACCGTCTGACGTTGAAACAAGGGGCAATAAGTTAGAAGAGGAGCCCGGAGGAATACGGGAAAGCTCAGCTCTCTGGCGCCTCGCCAGGGGGTCCACCACCACCACCAGATCAATAATTGGCTTGACCCTCTTGCCCACTGTTTTCTCCCACTGGCATTTCCTCAGCTCTGTTTTCTCCAGCGCCACATCGACCTCCTCGAACGATTTCGTTGCCTGGGCTCTTTCTCGGCGAACCTTCTTACCTGACGATAGAAGAAAAAATATTAAAATCAAGCTGCTTGGCAGTCGAAAATAAGCTCGCCATATAGTTTCTACTCACTAGGAGGAGGGGTATTAATGCGACGTTCTAACCCAGGTGCTGATAACCCGACCTCAATCATAAGGTCTTTAGCATGGCGATCTTCTTTCTTCAACTTCGCGACCTCTTTAGCTTGCTCCTTGAAGGACTGAGATATCAATTACGGCCTATCTTCTTCTTAAACAAAAAGGGAAAAATTTAAGTATTAGCTCAACGGCCCCAAAGAAATACTTATTGACAGCCACTTACTGATTTTCATGAAGGTCGTCGCCACATTTGTGTGCTAATGACCCGGGCTCAGTGGGGTCCTCCAGTTTCCTCCTACCCAGAACTAATTCTCTTTTCAATCAGAGACAGACTCCCAGATCCCCTTCACCAGGTTGCCCCAAAGGCACTGGACTCCTGATTTTTGGCGAGCTGACACATGGTACCAGCCTTTGCCCACAGAGGGAGAAGATTTCAACGCATTGTAAGAATCAAAATCCTCAGGGCTGGGATACCTCAAGTTCCTGCACTGCCAAAGGGAAAAGACTCTTATAATGGTCCTCCACCTGGTTAGCAGGATCTGAGAGGGGGCAACCCCCCAGAACTGCAACAGTCTGGTCACAGGCTTGGGAAGAGAAACCCTGAACCCGGCGTCAAACATCTTTGTGTTCACAGCCACATACCCCCTCAGAGGGTTGTAGGCTCTTTCTCCCTCAGAAGGGACTCAGAAAGCAACATCATCTGGCGTGTTACAACGGCGGCGGATGGAGCGCAAATCCGCCTCTATCACTTGCGAGGGGACATCCTTAGCTGCCCACAGCAAATCTTCTTCTGGCGGCACTGTTGCCAGAGGCTGTCCACTTGAACTTGGCTCCATCTCCTCATCCCCACTCAAGCTGTCTGTGCGGTCAACTTGAATCTCCAGCTCCATTTCTCCCCTCTGAAGCATTCGGCGCTTACCCAGGAAACCTCCTCTTCTTCGCTTGTCACTTTGATTTATCTCGGAAACTACCTAGGTGTCTCAGGAATGATAAAAAAAATTTTATCTAAAAGAGCAAAGATCTCTGGAAGCTTTTGAACGATAGATGGTGCTAATGCAAGGGAGATTTCTTAGCCAAGATAAATGAGAGATGAAAGGGGAGACGGGAGTGAAATGAAAAGTTTAAATAAGGAAGGTGGGAAATACAGCTTGACGGCCATGTGTTCCCTCGGAAAGCAAAAAGACACCAATCAAATTAATGATTACCGTCTGCAAGTTCCCGAGAACACGCCACGCCATTAAACGGCGGCCACGTGGATAGGCAAATTAATTTCGAAATTCGAAGGGGAAACTTTCAGGCGGTAAAAAGTTCAAGGATAAACCGTCAGCCCATCTTCAAGGCCGCCAATCCTGAGCTCCATGAACAGCAACCTTAAGGGGGCATTTTGTATCCACTAGGTCATAGAAAGTCAACACAAGTCAAAGGTCAACGGAGGTCAACTGTCATTGAGTCTTAAGAGCAGTCCTGAGCGCCTCACCTAACCCATCGACTCAGCGGCTACAGGATCTAATGACTCAATCTAGCGACCCCAAGTATAGCCCTATTCTTTTACTCCCGTGACTTAGGGCGTACATTCGCCTAGCCCACGAGCTCACGGGTGCCTTAGCCAAAAGTCGCGATCCGGCGAGTGCAACGAGCATTCGAACTCCGCAAAAGCTTACGTGAAGAACCTTATCTCTTACGACTGATGGGACCTCTACATTAAATGCAACGCAGAGGTTACTTTCCTCATACGCAGTTCAGACAATCGATGGTCAAAAAATGAAGGTCTAATCTCAGTCGATTAGATCCTTGTTTCATTCATGTGGGGTCACAATAAATGTATGTAATCATCACTCTCAAGTAAAGGGCAAATGTACACTATAAATAGAGGCAAATAGAAATAGAAAAGGGTTCGACACCCAAACTCTCATTCTTCCTGTCTTCTATACAACATAATCTTCCATTTATTAAAAAGATTACAACCATTCCTTGCCTTCTCTGCATCTATTGCCTATACCGATTTGAATACAAATTTCTCGCTATAAATCTTATTTGTTGAGTCAAAAGCTGAATTTGGCATCAATATGTAATACGAATTGTAAGGTTAAAATCTGTCATTCTAATGACCTAGAGAACAATAATTAAGCCTCAAATCATCAAATTAAACCGTATAATAAACGTCAAATATACCATACATAAACCCTAAAAATCGCATATTGACTTACTTCTATGAATTCGTGAAAGAGATCCAAAAGCTTGTGTATTAAATCACGCTAAATATGTGCAAAACCCCCAATTTTCTTCCACCTTTCCTCCCTTTCCTTTCCAATTTCTTCCTTTTCTGCCGGAAGTTTTTGTCCAATTCAGAGTGCGTAATGTGTGTGAAAATCAAGCTAACAAAGTTTTACATATTATGCCTAATTTGCACCCATGGTCCCTCAACTAAATTAAGTAATGTAAGTTGACCCTTTACCTATAATAATTTGCACATAAGTCCTTAAATAATTTATCTATTTACTTTAGCCATTTGACAATCTAGACTTTGACCTAATAATTTTTTTACTTTGACCGAGCATATAGTAGAAAAAATTTAGAAATTCAGGATGTAACATTAAATACATTGTACTAAATAGTCATCCACACAAACATTTCTCAAATTGTTTGAAAAGAGTTGGAAGATTCATAACAGTTTTACTATTCGGATAAGTATCTACCATATTTGGTGCAAGTTTCTTTTTCCTTTTTTTTCCTTTTTTTTTTTGAGCCCTCACTAATACGTTGATTTTCAGAAGCTTTTTCTTAAGGCTCTTTGACAATAAAGTTATACTAGGGTCTGTTTTGAATTATTTATAATTTGTTTCATTTTATAAATAAGAGTAATCTATTTTATTAGACACATGGTAAGTTACAATTAACACCCGGCGGCAAGATTTAAAATAACATCCCATCAATATCATGTAACGAATTTAGTTGCTTACATATGTCATAAAAGTACGACCATATGTCATAAAAGTACGACTATTACTTTCATTTATAAACGAAATCAATTATAAATCAATCCAAATAGACCTTTTGTTATTTGGAACACGGTTTTTTCTATTTTTATAAGAAATAATAGGATGTCATATGCCTATGTGACGCGCTTAGATGCACGCCTTATATGCTTAAATAATTGTGAATTCTCCATATGACGTGCATGATAGTATGGCATCATAATGGTCCAAGCACATGTGACTCAATTTGTATAAAAAAAGAATAATATTATTTATCTAGACCGGAGATCGGTCTCCAGTTTAATTATCACTCTTTATTGTCTATTAAATAAATAAAGATCTCTATGTATTTATGCATATATGTATATCAACTCATCTTCTAATATAGTGATGATAATTAAATTGAAAATTGATCTCCAATTTAAACAAATAAGACCACTCTAAAAATAAAAGAAAAAAAAAAGTTTATAGTACTAGTTAGAGAATGTCGCCAAATTGCTTTCCGCGTAATTAGGAGAATGTCGCCAAACTGACCTTTGCCGAATCCTTTGAATGGGCGTTGGTTTTTCGGAACATCTGGAAAGTTCTCCAATAAATATGGCGTAGTACAGAACCATTTAGGGAGGCCCACATCCAGTGGAAGGCTAACACTGTGGTTTTTTGAATTCCGGAGGCTATTTTCTTAAGTCTAGGACCTATAAATACGAATGCGCTTTCAACTCCACTTTCCTGTAGGCGTTTGACTGAAGAAATCTAGGGGAAAGTGATATACAAAAATAATCATAAAATATACAGTAAGCCTTTCTGATTGATTCCATTTTCTGTTTGATTTTTGGATTCGATTCTCTGTTGTCTCTGATTGATTCCATTATTTGATTGTTGGATTTCTATACTACCGTTACATTTTGGGTTGGGGGTTTTTACACTTCCAGGAGGAGAAAAATGGCATCAGATCCAAAAATTTACTTATTCGAGGACGTTGCGAAGCATAACAGGACCAAGGATTGCTGGCTCATTATCAATGGAAAGGTCAGATCTTATTAGTTTTGATTTATAGATGTTTAATTCATTTTGCTTTCATCTTCTGATTTGATCTAATTTTTTGATATCGACGTGTAACGGTAATTGTTTCACCTAGGATAGTTGGATTCTCAGTGAACTTGTCAAATATGTGATGATGATTCTGAGTTTTGGATTAGAGAACCCTATACATACAGTCTTGATCATTATTGGCGAAATCATTGTAATTAAAGTTTATTGCTACTTATTTTGTCATAATTCGTTGGAATCACTTCAATGTTTTTTTTTTTTTAAATTCTGAGAAAGATTATTTGAGGCGTAGGATCCACTCATCCAGATAGAGATTTTATTTGCAGGATGATTCTGCTTACTATTTTCTCACTTAAAAAGGAAAATGGGAAAGAAAAAGAAAAATTTCAAGACATGATATAAGTATTACCTCTGTAGAATTTTAAGTTTTGGGATTAAATACAAGGAAAAATCATTTAAAACAACAAGTATTGTCTTGCTTAAAGCCCAAGAAAACAAGCTAGCCTCATTCTCAATGGGTTCTGGTTGGCTCTATAAATCATGCTTGCCACTAAGTGTATCTCATTATTACTAGATCTAATAGAAGATCCAATTCTTGTTGCTATTAAAAAAAATAATAATAACATCGTGCACGGGACTTTTTAGTGTACATTGAGCCAACAGTTAAGTTACTTAGAGATGTCTTAAAGAATCTGTCATTGAACGCCAATATTTTGGTTTCTTCTTGAACTTTGTACTTCCAATTTGCAGCTTTCACTAATGAAAAAGCTGCTATCTGCCAGTGTATTAATTTTTTGTTACATTCACTGTCTGATGCAGCAACAAATTTTGATGATGATACACTTTTATGCAATGTAATCCCGTGAACATTTATTATCAACATTTATTATCATTATACAGTGAATGAATAATTGGTGGGACCATATTTGTAATCAGTAATGTTCATGAAAGCAACTGCTGTTGGTCTCAAAGAATAAGGGAATAGGAGATTGTGGTTGAATTACCATTGTCAGCTATCCTCTTGAATTTATTTGGATGCCCGAGAAGAGAATGTTGGTTGTGTTTGATTTAGGAGGTGGGATAATTTACCGACCTCGCATCAGCTAAATTCTGATATCAAATGGAGATGCTGTATATATAGTTTTTTACTTCTTTTTATTCTCATGGACATGGGAATTCTGATAGAAAAAGGAAAAAGAAAATTGGAAACGTGACTCAGTTTCATTTACAAATTGTTTCATCAGGTTTATGATGTAACCCCATTCATGGATGATCATCCAGGAGGCGATGAGGTCTTGCTTTCAGCCACTGGTAATTAGGATAATCTTCTTCGGACTTTTTTTTTTTTTTTTTTGGTTGGGGGGGGGGGGGACTTCCAGGGATCACCTGCATGAGTCGAGGCTTGAAAAATAAATTTCCCCTGTGAGTATTCTTGTACATTTTTCAGGAAAAGATGCAACAAATGACTTCGAAGATGTGGGCCACAGTGATTCGGCTAGAGAAATGATGGTCAAGTATTACATTGGTGAGCTGGATGCGTCTACAGTTCCCACAAAGCGCACTTACACACCACCACAACAACCACATTACAATCAGGATAAGACTCCCGAGTTTATAATCAAGATTTTGCAGTTCCTTGTTCCCCTCTTGATCTTGGGATTGGCCTTTGTTGTCCGACACTACACCAAGGAGAAGTGAATCAGTCAAGCAACCATTCACTTTGTTACCCATGTTAGTTTAATGCTGGTCATCGGATGAACTTTTCCTTGTTTTCATTCATTAGAATTTGAACTGTAGCTAAGACTTTGGATGAGCTGATATGGTCAGTTGTTTTTCATTAATACATCTTCAGTTACTTGTGAGTCTATGGGAACAGACGTGTCTTGAGAGAATTGTGTCTTTTGCACGACTCTATCTTGAGTTTTAGGAATGGATTTTATGCTTTATTCTCAATTTTGCATGGTTGCTATGCTAAACATTGTTTATTTACTGGGAGGTGGAATAATAGCCACCTGGGCCTCATATTTAAATTTTAGTACATGCTTCATTTTATCTTAACTCGCTAATATGTATATGCTTCCAGGAGGCAGAATAAATTTAGCTAATTAGAAAATTGCTATTTCCTGGCAGCCAAGCAATTGAAGACGTAGCTTAAAATATTTGAATGCCAGTTGATAACTAAATACGATTAAAAAGCTTTAGGATATGCAAGTGTTATTTTATGAATGAAAGGGATGATTTTGAATGATAAAGAGAGGAGTTATGGTGGGAAGGAAAGGAAGCACCAACTGTAGTTCAAAAATAAGACAAAAACTAGTTCTTCAGTAAAATGTGTTGCTGAATGAACAGATCTTAACATCATTTTCTTTGGTTAGTGCTGATAGGTCAATTGATACAACATGGTCTAACGGAAAGTTTCTGATATCATCTGCCAGTAAAAAGGTTTCACCGTTAAGGTGGTCGTATTTCTGTGGTTAACATTAGGAAAGCCATTTGCATGAATCCATTGACTGAAAAGTTTTCGTGGAAGTTAAATCCAAAATGAAATATAAGGCTTTAAGCAGTTACATACACGCTTATACAAACAGCTATATGGAAACCATAGGGTTTTATTACATATGCTGATAATGAGTACATTCTCAGCTTTCTGAAGCAAGATACTAGATAGCTGTCTACATTGTGTCAACCTCACTGCTTACACAATACAAGGAAAGTGGTAACTTCACAAAGTGATTGGTACATGTAGTTCTAGAGTTTCGAAGCTGCTCCCTTGTCTAGAAACCAAGACACCTCTCCCTCGGGTGAAACCATTTGCACAGGCAACGGGTCGGAAGTCAGACTGGGACCCAGTGCTGCATAGACGGCATTGGCTTTACTGGCTCCTGGTACCACAAGTGCAATATTTGCAGATGAGTTTATTACCGGTAACGTGAATGAGATTCTCTCCAGAGGGGGTTTAGGTGAATCCCTTATACAGGTAACCCACTTTGTCTTCTCTTGAACACGAGGATGGCTTGGGAATAGAGAAGCTACGTGGCCGTCAGGACCCACACCCAGTAGTATAAGATCAAATTTGGGAAATCCAGTGATCTCGGATTGATCAATGACCTTGCTTTTAACCAAATGCCTGAGACATGTTTCGTAATCATCTGCTGCCGCCTCTGCTGCTAGCGCATCATTTATGGCATATACATTACCAGAAGGAATCGGTATCTGCAAGGGAAAAGAAGGCCAAGGAAATCATTTAAATTCTGTGATCTTTATTTCCAAATTACTCTTATATAGGGTAAAATAACTAGATGCAAGGGAACATCCTCTTCAGGTGTAACCTAAGCCTTGTCCACATTATTTTAATGTATAAATTCATTGTTAATGCCTATCTAAGTTATCCATGCTGAGATGATATAATATGGGGTACCAGGGGAGGTGAAAGGCAGTAAGGCTTTGAATTGACTCCATAATATCAGACCAGTCGTGCTTTTCATGGCTACGACATCAATAACTCAACTCTATCAAAGAAGGGCCAAAAAATTGCAGTACACAAGACCAGTAACTAAAACCATAAATAAATAAATAAATCAGCCAAAATTCATTTAGATAAAAACAAAAATATGTGTAAAGCATCAACTTTAAACTTATATATGTAATGCATAATCTAATTACGCCCTCAATTTGTTTAACTATTTGTTTCACTATTTCACATCTTTCATAATAGCGCGGGCCAACCTGAGAAGATACTCCATGCCTGCAGAAAGAATTTAAGGGGATATGAAGTGCAGTAACAATGCCTTTATTCCACATCAGCTAGGTAATACTGGATATGGCTAGACAATAATGAATTAATGAATAATGCTTCCTCATTACTAAGAGCATCCCCAAACCCGGTGCTCTATTTTACAGCATCAGTGCTCTAAAATACAATACAATATACTCTATTTTAAAAAACCTCTCCAACCCATATACTCTATGTCTTCTCCATAACAATTTTTTTCTATTTTTCTTTAATATACAACCATTAGCGTATTCTTAAAAATAAATTATTATACAACTTATTAATAACCAAACGGAATTAAAGAGACATTTATACAATTTTCATATAAGCAAGTTCTATAGAATGTCATTTTCTTTGTGTTTATGATCTCGCAAATTAATTTTCTTTGTTTTCTTACAAATTAATACATTAACAATAACCTAATTAGATAAAATAATTTAGATTGACAAAAACAAAGGCGAAATTACTTGCAAGAGTTAGATTAAAAAAAATAATAAGATAATTAAAAGGACATAAGCAATACGAAAGAATAAAAAGAAAAAAAAAACAAAGAAAAACTAAAAAGAGGGAAATGGCATTTCCCTAATTACATGAAAATGCCATTTCCCATATGTAAATCTACAGTGGTGTGCAGTACTCTCCAAAATACCGTGCGCTTTTAGCGCAAGGTTGGAGGCAAAACCATGCTCCATTTCGGAGTTTTCCTCCATTTTGGAGCACGGTTGGGGAAGCCCTTAGTGACTTCACTCTTCTTCTCTAATTATGACACTATAGTTTGGTTTTTCAACCTGTACATGTTCTATTCAATTCTAAGCTTTAACTCAACTCATTATTACCAAGTGGATGTAAAAATTGTTTGACTAGATCCAAAGATACAAGGGGATAGACAGTTCCAGATTTACTAAACTCAGAACTTTAGTAACAGCAATCAGCAGATATCAGTAAAACTACCCTCTTACCAGTAATTATGTTTCACTGTGCTTAAAGATTAACTTTCCCGAGAGGGTGTTATGGTATAATAAGTTCTCTTAGCATCAGAAGTATGTTTGACAATCAGGTTTCGCAACAATAAGCTACTCTTACCTTTTACTGCACGGTATCATGAACATCCTTAGATTATAGTACATGTTTCACAAAATCCAAATAACTATTGCAGTTCCATGCAAATCAAACTACAACCGCCATATTAAAGGCATTTTCTTAATATCTTGACAAAGCTAAAATCTTGCGGAATTGCGTTGCACAAGTCCCCAAAATACTCAAAAACTGACCAACAGCCGAACCATTTTGTCTAAAAAGCTAAAAGCAGCAATATATGTTCTCACAAAGTAAACATGATTAAGATTATGAAAATTGAACATGTCACTCTATGAAGTGATGGTTCAAATTATACCTTGGATAGAAAGCCATCGTAAGCAAGAAAATAATTGCTATCAGGATGATCCTTGGGAACCACTCTCTCATCAACCCAGAAAACATGCCATTTCGACCAATCCACTGAATCAATAAACGGTGGCTCCACCAGTTTCCTTCAATTTCAAACCGAATCCATCAAAATTTCAACAAACAACTGGGGAAAAAATCAGTTAAATACTCCTCTTAAAACAGCTTATAGTTACCTGAGTGAGTTAATAAGAGAACCACCTGAAAGAACAACAGTAAAAGAGTCTCTTTCTTTGGAGAATTTAGTCGCCAGATCGGCGGCGTATTTCGCAAGTGAAACTGCCAGTTCCTCCTCTGCATCAAACACTTGCACTTTCCCTTTACTCTTGGGAGTTATAATCTCCGCCATCGACGCTCTTGTACTTTCCCTTCGGCGCCCAAATTTCTCCAAGTTCGTGATCAATCTCAACGACCCACAAAAAGATTTCCCACCGGAAAACCGCGGAATCAACGGAATTCCCCGCGACGATCGGCGGAAAGAGAAACTCGGAAGCGTACTAAAATTAGCGGAAAAAACGCGACATGAAGAGGCCATACGAAGTGTGATGTAGAAGGGTCAGAAGGTTACGTAAATATGCGAATGGGGAGAGTGAAATTGGGGGCCACCGGCGGAAATGGGCGGGCGGAAAGTTTCCAGGGTTTCTCTTTCGTGGCGGAGACTGAGGGGCTAGGGGTGACACGTGGCAATCGCTGGGAGGATACAACGTATAGTTGCACGTCGGTCGTAGTCATGATCCTGCTGTTTTGGTCAAGGTTAGAAAGAAGTCTCCTCTAAAAAGTCATACACTCACAACAAAGGTAAAATGGATTCTACATATCTCTTTTTTTTTTTTTAATTTTTTTCTTTTAATTTTTGTTTTCTTATTTACACAATTTTTTCCTTATTTTTCTTTTCTACTACTATTTTATTATTATTTTTAAATTTCTATCTATCTCCTCTTTTTCACTTTTCTTTTTTTTATCTCTACATTCCTTTCCACTCACTCATTCAATTTAAAAAGTTATCTCCTCACAATCTCTCTCCTCTATCACCTTCACCTCCACCCGTGCCATTAGAGATGCTCTTATGGGTGGTGGTTTGGCGTAGAGAGAAAAATAAGGAATATGAAAATGGGAGGAAAAAATAAAATAGATGGGAGATAGATAGAAATTAAAAAATAATAATAAAATAGTAGTGAAAAAAAGAGATGGAGATGTATTTTTAGACTTATACGTGATATGAATAAGGATCGGAAGAGCGTCGTGTAGAAATAATGTAAATAAAAGAAAAGTCATCAAAAGAAAAAGAAAAAAAAGACGTGTTTTGGAAGACCACCGCTAAAGGACTATGAGAATTGGAGATGTAGATTACCATAGCGGATTTCATAGCGAAAGAATTGGGTCTGGCACGCTCCATGAAAGAGGAGAAATGATCAGATACTTGGTGTCATAAAATGAGGTGAGACATTAGTGTGATGTGCATGTAGACACGTGGCATCAGTTGATACTAGGCCTATGTTAACCTGTAGAATTGATTTACTGTGTTCAAATACACATCGCACGGACGTCTGACACTGTTTATGACATTAGAAGTTTGATTTTATGTCTTTTCTCTAACGAAAATTGCTCGATAAATCTGTACAAGACGTCAAAGTTTAAACTTTAAAGTAGCAGAAGAGGGAATTTTCAAATCAAACTTAATTCATGAATTATGTATCTACTTTGTCTAATCGGTTGATCCCATTTTCTATAAAATAACAAATTTTGAAAGTAGGTGTAAATTTATGTGTTTGTACACCGTATGTATACAATAGACCACTGTTTAACTCGTTGTCATATAACTTTTCTTTAGAAAGTCCCACCACAAAGTGGTGCCTGACTACGCTAAGACGCTAATGAGAATGATGATATTAAGAGCATTTTGACTTTTTGAGTTTTGAGATCTAACGAAACGAAAATGGTTTGTCAAGAATTGACGATGTGAAGGAGTTGTTCTCTTAAGGAGAATGGTTGGGGGAGGGGGAGCAGTGTGTTCTTTAACTGGTGAATAGTTGGTGAGGAGAAATTTAATACCCCTTCAATGCCCCATTTCTAAGCAAGATTTATCGCGGTTATTTGAGTTTGATTCTTGTTCTTTTATGAATAGGGTCGTCGACATAGCCGCTTCTTGTGCTTTAGTTCTAATTTTGTGATTTATGGACTAATTGTATATGGTAGTTTATTGGTTTGACAATTTGTCGAGACATTGAGTAGTATAAGATGGTAACTCAACACATAATGTCGAATCATGAATAATGCTATTTATTATATTGGAGACCGGTTTCCAGTTTAGTTAGTATCTTTTCATTATATAATCAATATGTGGATGGCATCATGTATTTATATTTATGCACCCATACTTCAATATAAAAATGCTAACAAAATTAGAGACCATTGACCAGTCTAAATAAATGGCACTACTCTCGAATTATATAGTATATATAGTGGTCTTTTTCTGATTACAAGGGGGAAGGGGAGGGAGACCGGGGGGTGGGGATTCTAACCCAGGTAAAGACCGGTAAGGGGTAAGCTCTTTTCCACTTAGGCTATCCCTTGATCCCTATATAACATATAGTGGTTAAATGCTCAAGTTCTGAATAGAAGCTCTAAGTTCAAACCACACATATCTGTCTCCTAATCTTCTTCATCTCCCTACTTTCTCTCCTTGTATTATTATTACTAGAACTCACACCCGTGTGTTACACGGGAATAACACCAATAAAAAATTTCAATAAAAATATATATAAATTGAAGTAGTTAATCTTCATTGAATATACATTAAAAATTAATATTCTAGAAAAGAACAATTAAAAAATTAAACATATGGGTGATGTAATTTTGTTCAATGCAGCTAAAACCCATTTGTGTTCTACACTCCTCTGTTTTCATAATATTTCAAATTTGATGAACACCCTCTCAATTTCTAGAATCAACCTACAAATTTAACAATAACACATAGTAGCTAGGATTTTCTCCATCTAAGCACAATAAATATTTTGAGGCTATTTCTGCAAGTTCCGCAATTCAAAGAACTTGGCAAGTCTTGTCCTCCAAATGCTAGCATCTCTAGCCTAAAAGATAACTTTTCTCCTTGCAGTGGATTCATCCATTGTTGGCTATTTAGTTTCAGCAATGACCCAAAAAATAAAGGAAGTTGTCCCTAAAAGGGACACTGTCAAAATCATTTGTTATGGAATTAATGCCATTGTTAAATCAAATTACGTGCTTCAACCCCTGTTTTGTCTCACATAATTACCTGTATTCTAATGTTACCTCTTACTAGTTACATACTTGTGCGCTGCACGGAATAGAATAATTAGTAAAAAACTGCGTGGTAATTTGAAAAATAAAGTAATGAAGTTTTTTTAACTTTTGTTCAAGATGCAAAACAAAAAACAAATTAAGATGTTTTCGTTTTTCACTACTCTAAAATTAACCTTGTCTAAGTATTCGGTACTATTCATGTGAAACAAAGCTCTTCGAATGCAGAACACTGTTGGGATGAAAACAACTGTACAAAGGAAAAAAATAAATGGGCAAAAAGAATTAGTATATAGTGTTTAATGCGTAATCCAAAATTATTGACATGAGAAATTTGTAATTTGTAATCAACTTCAAGGAACTATAGCTTTGTTCTTTCAAAATTTCAAAATTGTAGTGCCAAAGACACCTATATAATCATCATATATGAACAGCAAAAGCAAACCAGTATCCCATCCCATATACATCAAAATCTATGTAACTATGTAAGAATGACTATATAGCAGCAGAATAAGAGTTAAAAAAAATTTCAATATATATGGTAATGCATCTAATAAACTATAAGTCATTAACAGCAACTCTCAACAAAGACAGAATTCTAATCAACCATAAGTCATTAAGCAGCCTTCAATGACATCTTGTTTTGCCCAACATATACATTTGTAATGCGGTAAACCTTGTTTTCTTCAAGCTTATGAGCAAAAAAACCTTGTTTTCTTCAAACTTATGAGCAAAATTCTTCACTAATGGTTGCTTTATACCTGCACGAATCCTTGTTTGCTGAAAAGAGGAATTAACATATACTAAGTTAAAATGTTAAAATGACGTCATGACCAACCAAGAAAAAAAAAAGTATTCTTACTTCACCATCCATGAAAAGCAATTCAACATTCCTATAAGTTGGCACGTTCCATTTTCTTACGACTCGAACATCTATTACCCACCTTGATTTCATGGGGTTAATATCCTTAAACAAAGTCATAGACGGAACTTTGTTTTGCACGACAACTTGTTTCATCTTTTGCATGACGACTATACGTCAAGAGACAAACTTTTGCAATGGCTGAAGAGCTAAACTCATTATATGCTTGTTTTGTGAAGTAAAATGGTTGAAGTGTATTGGAACTACCTCCTTATTTATAGAGCTGGAGTTTTATTAATCTGAGAATGTGGATGATGTTGATAAGTAAAATAAGTAAAGAGATAAGTGTTGCAATTTGTGAACAGATGGAGAAAAACTTTCTTTGCAACTCCTTTTGTGAAGATAAATTTGATTAATATGAAATTATTATAAATAAATAATTCTTTCATTAATTTTTTTTAATTTCTTCTTGGGATTAAATGCTGAGTCCAGCGGATCGACGCTCGAAAGGGGTATATATTTCATATTATTATTAAATGAGGATAATGGAGTGCATGGTTGAAAATTATTAATGACATAGTTAACTATATATACAGCTAAAATAAAATATAAAAACATGTATAAAATTAATGTTTAATTTGGAGCTGAAATGAGAATTATGTATATATTATTATTTATGGTTAATATAAAATAAAAGGATATATTTCAAGTTCTCTAGTGAAGATAAAGTTACCTATTTTCAGAGATATAATAGTTTGATTAGTTTAAGAATCTGTATGATGATGATAAGTGAAGTAAGTGAAGAGATAAAATTTTTAAAAAATACATATAAAAAATGTAAATTAATGTGGATGATGTTGATAAATGAAATAAGTGAAGAGATAAGTGTTGCAATTGGTGAAGAGATGGAGAAAAAATCTTTCGTAACTGCTTTTGTGGACATAAATTTGATTAATTTGGAATTATTATAAATAAATAATTGTTTCATGTATATATTATTTTCTTCTTGGAATTACGGGCTGAGTAGAGCATATCAACGTTCGAAAGAGGTTATATATTTCATATTATTAATTATTAATTACATAATTGACTTTATATAACGCTAAATTTAAATATAATCTACTTGCTATTATGTAAATATTATTATTTACAATTTTTTATAAAATAAAAGGATATATTTGAAGTTGTCTAGTGAAGATAAAGTTAGTTAGTTTTAGAGATATAATTATGATGATAAGAGAAATAAGTAAAGAGATAAATTATGATTATTATTGCTAAATAAAAAGTATAAAATTAATGTTTAATTTGGAGCTTATATGTGAATTATAAATATATTATTATTTATGATTAACATAAAATAAAAGGGTATATATGTATGATGATGCTTACACATTTCTAATAATATCTTCCATATTATTATATTATTTATAAACAATATATATAATGTAAATTATGATTATTGTTATTATTATAATTAAATAAAAGAATATATATATATATAGGATAGTGGTTTTAACGGGAAATCCTACTTTAATATATATAAGAAAGATTTGTTGCACATATGAAATGGGAAGACCAAGAATCATAAATTAATTATCCCTATGGGGTATGAAAAAAAGAGCTCACTTATGAAATAAAAATATGCAAGGAATCTCAACTCAAATGTAAAGTATGTGTTTATGCATGCGTGTGTGTCTATATATGCATCAATCAACTATGTAACTCTCAGCATTAACTATTTAACTCTCTTGTACTTCAAAAAAAAAAAAAAAACTATTTAACGCTCAGCATAATTCTCTGAAAAGGAAACTTTCGAGATACAAAAGCCCAACATTTCGCGTACTGTAGTGTAGCGAAATAAAGGTCATATCACTATTTTAGAAGGATATGAAATCTCAGCATAAGTTTCTATTAAACTTACACATTTTTATCCAAGATTATTTATAACTGCATGATTCATTGCTTTCAATTTCTCTTAGATAATGTTTGTGATAACTAAAATTATAATTAAGGGATGTCAGTTTATTATATTTAGGGTCCAAAAAATGTTGTAAAATGTTGACAATTTATCACAAAGAAAATAACATTGTATTTCAAGAAATGAGTATTATTCAATATCACTAAATTCAAAATCCACTAATCTACTATACTCATACATTTAATACCAAAAATTAAAAATATTTTGGTTGAACCCCACAGAGGTCTTTTTTGTTATTGAATATATCTCTACTATATAATTAATGTGAACAAGTGGGGCCCATCGTCTTGCTCTTATTTTGTTGTTTTGTGTGTCTTTTCTTTTCTTTTTTTTTTCCCACCGGCATCTCTTCGATTTCTTCTTTGGAAGAAACAAGTTGGGGCTTTCTCCTTGTTCTGCAACAGACCAGAAACTTCCCCACTCTCTCTCTGTACGCTACTCATTTTCAACGACCCCTCATCTCTACCTGTTCGCAATTTATAGGTTTTGCAAATCTTTCTAATCCATTGCTTCATTTTCTGTAGTAGCAATTGTAATTGTTTATTTGGACTGCTTTTCGACTTCCATATCAAGTTTTCTAAGTACCTTTATCTATTTTTTTTCTTTTCTGAATTTTCGGTAATATGGTGGCAGTTTCGTTACTTTGAAACCATCGTTGTGGTTGATCTGCATGATTTGTTTGTGCAAGCATCCATTTCATTGTTTTTTGATTTGGAATTTACTCCTTTTAATTTTTAGTGGAATTTGAAAATCGTGTTCAGGTAATTTTTTGCCTTTAAATTGATTTGGATCAGAAATTCCAAAAATTTGACGGGTTTAGTGGAATTCAACATTCTTAATTTGCCTGACGGGTAGATACAAATGTTTTGTATATGTGTTACCAAGAGCATCTTGTGAAAGGATGGAAGTGTAGAAAGCTGAATTTTTAAATGATAGATCTTGCAATTTTCACTGTTTTTTTCCTTAGTTCATGTTTGTGTTTGATTGATTTATTGTTGTGTTTTTTGTCTGTTTTGTCTGATTTGGTGAGCAATTCCTATGAACTATTGTAGAACAGTGGCGATTGTGTAGATTTTTATGTTTGCTTTCAAACTATTAATTGATAAGAAAAGTTACAACTAAAAAGGTATAGACATCCTTTACCAGATTCACTAAGGTGTTTAACTATTTTCAACAGATGGAGACAAAGACGTCGACAGTCCCCAATTCGGTGAATCTTACTATTGTCAGTTTCTCCTTTTTTTCTGCTGCTATTTAGTTTTTTTATTTCTTAATTTTGTCAAAATTGGACAAGATTTTAGCTGTAGATGCAAAAATTGGAGTTGAGGAAGAAAAATTTATGCAAACTAGAAACTACTAAAAATGTTAATATTCTTTTCGGTAATATGGTTGATGGTTTTGCTGTGGATATCGGTGATTGAAGGTTAGTCTTGATCTGACCTCATACATCTATCTATCGAGTATACATTAGGTCTTGTAGACATCACCATTTTTACTCAAGAATCTTTTTAGGACACTATGACTCGTCATTGAGGATTGAAGAAATCTAGGAATTTGTAAGAGAAAGATGATGAGATGTGATTCTTTCTGTGCTTGTAGTTATATATAGTCTTGCTAAGTCATTCTCTACTGGAATAAAACCCTACCACAGCAGAAGAAAGACACCCTCACAGGAATGGTCTGACCCCAAAAATCGGCATATGCTGACGGTCTAGTACAAGGCTGTCTAACCAGTTCCCAAACGGACCTAGCAATAAAGTTGCCATCAGGAGTGGGCCGCCATAGTATCTGATCCAAACTCATAGTATCTAATGGTACCCCAACAGTACGTAATGCCATATGTAGCGGCACTACCCTCATGAGCTTGTCCAAATCCCAACCAGTATAATAAAAAAAAATCCCAAACTCTGATTGTAGAATGAGTATGAGAGGGCAACTGCAATGTAAGTGAAGTGTCCCCCATCTAGCAATCATGTCAAAAAAAATCTGACCCTACCAAGCTACCAAAAAATTTGTGGCTCAGCCTGAGGACGTGCAGCCAAAAGTCTACTCCAACCACAAGAGGCTAAATAAGACGGCTGAATCTGTAAAGGATGATGTTCCCTGCAATATTTACTCAGTAAAAACTGAGCCCAAAGAGACTCCTAGGACTGAATCCTCCACCAGAGCTTTAATGAGAAAGCATTGATAATATCCTGTAATCTCCTGAAGCCTAGTCCTCCTTCCTCAGGAGGTCGACATAACTCCTTCCACCGTTTCTAATGCATACGGTAGTTTTGATCCTGTGACCTCCATAAAAACTTAGCAAACACCTTAGAAGGCTGTAGAATCTGAAATAGGTAAAGCAGCATACAATATAAAACGGAACGAAGGAGAGTAATCTTGGCACCAGCAGATAATAGTCTGCTCGCCTATCTAGAAATCTTAATACGGATCTTCTGCATCAAATCATCAAATGAGAAGATCTATTTGGCGCCTTTATATAAGGGGACGCCAAAGTAGGTGATAGGAAGTGAACCATGCTGAAACCCAGTCCACTACTCAAGGCGATGAATCTGTGTCAGAGATGTCCACCTCGGTATAATCAATGCACTCTTACCTCTGTTCACCAACTGACTAGAGACACCCTCATAGTACTCAATACACCCCATAAGATGCTCAATATTCTTTTTTTGGCCATTGGCGAAGATAACAATATTGTCAGTGAAGGTAAGATGCGAAACCATATCAGAACCCCCATACCTATACCGTATAATATTGTGCTGCTAAAACTGATACCTAAGCAAGCATGAAAAATAATCAGTAGCAGTAACAAATAAGGCAAGAGAGATCGGATCACCCTGACCATTGCCCCTTTGCGGATGGGAAAAAGCCAGCCAACTGACTGTTGACCAAAAAAGAGAACCTGCTCTCAGAAATACCCCGTCTTATCATATCAACCCAAAGCTAATCAAAACCAAACTGCTCCATAACTATGATCAAGAACCCCTAGTCCATCCTATCATAGGCCTTAGCCACATCCAACTTGAGAATAACGTTGCCACCCATGGCCCGCATATCAAGCGTATGGACCATCTCGTGGGCTAGGAGCACGTTATCCCCAATAACGCATCCCTGGATAAAACCACTCTGCTGAGGAGAAATGATACATGGGAGAAGCTCACAGAGCCAGATGTTCAACAGCTTTGTAATGATCTTGTTAAATACAGTACACAAATTAATAGGACTGAACTCAAGCCATCTATACGCTCCCTCCCTCTTAGGGAGAAGAATGATGGAAGTAGCTACAAAACCCCTAGAGAGGTGTCCCCCATTAAAGAAATCAACCAATGCCTGAAAAACTTCCTCAGAAATAATATCCCGACACTACTGATAAAACAAAAAGGTAAATCCATCAGGCCCGGCAACACTGTTGCCATCAATACTAAAAACAGTCTCTCCGACCTCATCAAGAGTAGGAATACGGTTTAGCCAGATATTATCCTCCACAGTGACAAAAGAAGGGTTAATACGAGGCTGAAGCTACTGCATCGGCTCACTAGGAGACGTCAACAAAGCCTAAAAAAATCAATAGCAGAACTCTAAATGGACGACTGATCAGACAACATAGAGTCATTCTGAGCCCGAATGTAATGAATATCAGCTCTAATATGCGTCCCTAAATTATAGAATGGAAATATCTGGTATTATAGCCACCCTCAACTAACATCTAGCTCCAGATTTCTACTTCCAGAAACCCTCCTTAATAGCCAAAGTGCGATTCAGGTAAGCCTGAACCCTGTGCAACTGTCCACAATTGAACTGTATGAGGTCAGAGTCAAAAGCCCTCTCAGACTGATCAACTAACAATTCTGCCTTTATCAAAAATATCACCAAACACGTACCTATTCCATCAACCTAGCCCCCGCTTCAGTCTAAAAAACTTCTCCCATAAAGCAACCATACCATAAGATGGGTGGATAATGACCACTTTTGAGAGACAAACGACTGAAAATCATGATGCCTGGCCAAACATTCAAAAATCTAAAAGGCCGAGGCCCAGAACTGACTAACCAATAACCACTGAATAAGCAAAGGAGCATGATCAGAACAGTACCTATTCAAGTGTCTGATAGTAAACTGAGAAAAGAAAGATGCAGCATCTAGATTCAACAATACCCTATCCAAACGCTTACACACCCTATTAGTCGACACCCTATTATTAGGCCAAGTAAATGGCTCACCAACAAAACCAATATCAGACAAACCACAGTCTAACATCATATCACAGAAATCAGACATACCTCTGTCCCGTGTGCTGAATCCTGTCTCAATATATAGGCAGTTGAATAACAATAATTAATTAGGGTCACATATAGAAATGAAATATTAAATACATGTTCAATATGACAACTGGACTATCTTTTTGAGACGGCCGAAAAAGAAATACTGGACTATTTTTGTTATACGGATGTAGTATTTATTAATTCATGTGAAATTAATTATCCCGCCTATCTTTGCCTATCTTTGTGGAACGGGGAGTAACTTTTGGTCTTTTATTTTGTCCAACAAGATAATACTTTTTTTCCTTGCACAAGCTTATCATATATCAAATAAAACCCTAAAACCAAACTTGGTCCTTATAGTCCACTCTTCAATCCTGATCACAAAAAGTGAAAATGTAGGTCTTTGTGAAACCCTATCTGGCAAAACCATAACGCTCAAGGTCGAGTCGAGTGACACTATCGACAATGTCAAGCCCAAAATTCAAGACAAGAGATGGTGATTTCTAGATACGATCTGGCTAAATTTCATCTAATAAAGAAAAGACGTTAATGTTTTGTAATGGTTTTCAGGAATTCCACCTGAACAGCAACGCCTGATTTTTGCCGACAAGCAACTTGAAGATGGCCACACTCTTGCTGATTACAACATCCAGAACGGTTTATTTTACAATGATATAAATTTTTCATGTTAATGAGATGTTTTACAATTTGTTTTGTTTTTTTAATAGGAGGGGAAATTTAATTGTGCAGAATCGACTCTGCATTTGTTTTGAGGTTGAGGGGTGGAACTTTGAGCATTCTCTTATGGCACTGGCTACGAAATACAAGCAGGACAAGTTGATTTGCTGCAAGTAAGCTTCTTTTTATGTTTACAATAGTTTCACTTGATCGATTAAATTTCCTTTTTTGTTATTTCCCTCCTTAGATTTGTGTAAATGAGGCGGTTACCATTCATGATGTGCTACATTGCTGGGTGAACTAGTTTAAATAAGTTGATACTTGGCTCGTACTGCCTTTAATTTTAGGGGCCTTGGAGTCCTCTATAAGTCTTTGAAAAGATAGGATCAGTTACTCAACGGCCAACATCTATTAAAAATTTCATGGGCGTGTAGCTGAATTTAAGAGAAAACATAAGAGTTAGCATATAAATACCTATATATCTCAAGTGACTATTGATAAGCCAAGTGTAGGATTTGCAAAATCTCAGGGGTTTTGTTTAAAACAAGAGGTCAACCAAAAGTTTTATTTAAAAAGGGTGGCTTCTATAATTTTTGTCCAACTAGGGTAGTCCATTAAAATAACTAAAAAATAAAACAAAATCTTATGTCCACCCCACACCTAACTCCCAAACCTAACCCCTAAATAACGTTGACTCCATAAAACCCCCAAATGAACGTTGCAAACAGAGGGAAAAAAAGAAGATGGCTAATTCGTGGGAAATTGGAGGAGTTATGTTCAGAAAAATTGATGATACAAATGGCAGTAGTGGGATCTACTCAATGGGTCTTGAAGATGGATCTAAATCTCTAGATTTGTTGATTCAAAATAGTGCAATAATGTTTATGTATTGAGGTATTTCACAAAACTCTCAAAAGCCTTTGAAGAACCAAAAATATCAGTATAAAATAGGAATCGCAATCTTGTGGCAGTCATTTTTCAAGTGGGGGGTCTGTATCCTTCAGGTTCTGGGGATTCTGATGGTTAAACCGTAATAACGACATATGTGACATGATTTGTACAAAATAACGGCATGAATGCCATTATGTTAGTTTGAATTTTTTTTTTTTTTTGTTTCCATAGAATTTTAACTGATTTTTGGAATCAATTTCAATGTTCTAATGATGATATGGTGCTTCCATTGAGATCACAAAATGTGTTGCGTAATCCGTAAGACATAATTGCATTAATGTCATTATGCCAGTTTGAACAAACGGTTTCCTTCTACGTAGTGGTTGCAGTAGTACAGATGCTACATATATGTGCTCATATGATGTTGTGCTTCAGGTCATATCACGGCATACATGTCATGATTTGTACCATATCACGATATTCATCCCGTTTTCTTTTTTTTGAGGTTGGATTCCTACCTCACAGTATAACTAATTATGAGTGCATATAAAGATATGTTTTCAATCGTGTGTAATACCTTTGCTGATTTGTTCATAGTTAAACTTCACTTAACGTCATGTTGTGTAACATATATTGTCAAGTGATGTACACATCTCATCCGTTCGCTCATCCATAGACGTTGAATACATTGGAAACACACAATGTTTCTATTGTCAAGTTTCACAAAGTTTAGCCTTCATTATGGCGCTATAACGGCCTAGATGCGATATACCAAGAGAAGAGGCCTTTGTACATAGCTGGGTCATGAGTATTAAGTTTCACAAAATTTCGACTTCGTTACGACCATAACAGCATCATGCAAAGAATTTGACGCTAAAACGGCATGAGGTGCAGTGATGGCGCTATGCAAAAAAGCTTGAGCATCATTTTAGTTCTCATAAACCTGAAAATAAAATATCAAAGCTACATTACGTCGCGAAAAATATTTGCAAAAGTTTTGGCAGATTTTCCCTATATCACGGACTGTACAAATTTCACCTGCTTACATATCAATCCTGTTTGCACATGTACAAAACGACACAACTATTACAAAGCAAAATGTGGTAGTATCCACACGTCATTCAAGTTAATGTACATGATGCTCGATAAGCATGACCATTTGCCCTAGCTCAATATAAAAATCCATTTCGTTATGGCTAAGGTGGATGAAAAGATGTTTTGCTCCAGGTTCGGTTTTGGCATAGCTAAATTTGTTCAAGAAGTTTTGGTCTAGCAGATAACTTCATCTTTCAAGTGTTTGTACATGAAGTTGATAAAACAAAAAAAGTCATTAGTCATTAAACATATACATGGGGAAAAACTAAATTTAAGACAACAATTTTAACTCATTTGTTGAGCGCAAAGGTTCAACCATAAATCAGCCGCATATAATCATTTTGATCCACACGATTATTATGCATTTTTCACACTCAATCCCTATGAAGTTTCTAGAATTTTCACATCTCTTGCTTTTGTTATCAATTTCGATTTCTTTCATAAGGTGAAATCTGTCCCTGATTATAGCTTACTTCTCTTGAATATTCATAATAATTTGATTGGTTGATGGATGATAGTATCTTTCTTTTATTTATTTATTTATTTATCTTTTATAAGAAATGCTAATGATTTCGTAAATTTTAAATTGCAGTATTATATGTTTTCCCCTTTTTTAATTATCCTTTGCTTTTTGTGCTTGCATTTGCAAATAGAGGACTTTGCATATTTCTTTTTTGTCATCTCTTTTTTTTATTTTAAAAAAAAATGTATTCATTTGTAAGTATGTGTATTGATCTGTTTGGTTTAATTTATAATGCGTGCACCATTTTAAATGATATTGACTCTCCGTTCAATATATAACTGGAGTCTTATAAGCATCACAGTGTTATCATTTAATTTAATAAGAGAATGATAATGATATTTTTTTGTACAATGCATAAAAATTATTTCAGGTAATTCGGGCATAATTGAAAAGTTTGAATCAAGCAATGGCCACAAAAAGTTTTTAATTTCTGTTTTTCACAGTAGTGTTCATCTGAGTTTAGTTTTATGAATTATTCATTTTACGTAATTGAGTTTTTTTTTTTTTTTTTTTTGGTTATATGAAAAAGGTTAGGTCCAAAAGAAGTACATGAATTTTGTTATTCTATTCAATTTTTTTCTCATAGTTGAAATACTCACACTGCTAGAAGATTGCAGGCACTTAAAACTCAATAGAAACGAAGCTGGAAAATAATTCCAACTAAAATTGATTTGTTAGAATATTAGGAAATTAATTATTTTGTTTCCTTACTTGTTTAAGAAGAATTAGCTTTTCCTTATCTTGTTTCTTTCCTTTCTAAGGATTATTACTTGTAATATTATTTAAAGAGATTTACACCCTCAAATCAATACAAGTTAGTCAATTTACCTCAAATCAACAGCTTCTATGAACCAACTCCTTTTGACTCTTTTATAGTCTTCATTTGTCCATCATTCATTTAATGTCACAGAGAAAAGTAGGATGAACATGGTGCAAAATCATGGCATAAAAAATTTGACTAACTATTGGTGAGATCAATTTATCCCATAGGCTCCATTTGGATTCTTAACTTAAATGGGAAAAAAATGCTTTTGGTTCCAAAGAAAAAGCAAAGTTGTGTATGAACATGTAACAAAAGGTGAAATTCTGCACTGAATATACTTATTTATTTCCCTTTAGTTTTCATGTTGTTCCATTATATTCAAGAAGTTTTGATGTTTTGTTTTCATTGTCATCATAAAGAAAATGCAAGGGTGTTCAATTTATTGATTTTGCTATATCCTCTATCTTTCCTCATTGAGATCAAGGATACACATCGTGCTGTACCGAATTCTTATGACAAAAGGAGTATTCTTTTTATTTGATTGGCCTAACAATCTGTTTCCTCAATCCATTTTTCAACTTGTTATTGTTCACATGTTCAAACTATAGTGGGAAAAACGTCTAGCTTTCCATTTTGTATCATAGAAAACCCATTGATATTTTAAGAAAACATTACTTGTTAATCTTGCAAACTGACCACATATTTCTTCCCCAGTTGCACTAATTTCAGGAGCGTTCACAATTAAAATTCTATTGGAATATCCCTTCCCAAAAAAAAAATATATATATATATATATTCTATTGGAACAACTGAATTTTATCGCCTTATTAAATCCACACCCAACACAAATATGTCATCATGTTTATGAGTCTTGCACAAAAGACACAAACAAATTAAATTGAATCAAATTTCCAAAGTAAATAACAGAGAAAGCGAGAAAAGAACCTGCCTCATTCGGCATTGATTCATCACGCAACGCATCATTATTTCTCACTATCCCAATTTTCCCACGCACTGTAAACTTCTCGACATCCTTATCTACACCACACAACAAATGCTCCATCTCCTTGTCATACAAAGGCAATACTTCTTTAGTCAATATTTTTCCTAGTAAATCTGCAACCCGCGTTCACATCAAGCTTATTTCATTCCCGGAAACAACTACTACCACAACTAAATCTCTAGGTTTGGGCTCGCAATAATAATCGACATTAACTTTAATACTTGACATAAATAGCACAAATTAAACTGTCCAAGCAAACATAGTAACCCTACATTATGGCTGTATGAGATTAGATCACCGATAATAAAGCCATAACAAACTCAGTGAGGATTCTTACCCGATTGTGTTGAAACAGAATGAACTCCCAGACGAAATCGGTTCCCAGAATAATCGTTGAATTTTGAATTCTTCACTTCGATTTGGAGCGCAGACTGATAGACGGAGAGATTGGAGAAGAAAGAAACGTTAGGAGATCTGACGAGCGACGGAGAGATTGAATACGCTAGGGCTATTGATTTTGGGGCTGCAATAATATGTAATATAGGGGGTAAATGGGTAATCTTTCAATTATAAGGGTTTTTGAATTATTTTAATTGCTATTTTTTTAGTCAAACCCTATATACAAAATAATTCCTCGGGTCTTGATTCAGCCCATTTCCCCGCAAAATCTCAACCATTTACCCACTAAACCTTGAATAGCAGAATATACAGCCTCCTTTTTTCTTCATTGCATATAGCCCACTTTCATCTCTTCTTGCATATGTTCACATAATTAACACCCAATTTACTTGAGAAGACAGCGAAGTTGGCAAACTCCAAGAATTTTAACGTTCTTCAAGATGATTTTTCTGAGATAAAAACAAACGAGCAAGGAAATCCAATAAACTAGAGTGCACAAAACAGCGTGAAAGAGCCACAAAATAAAATGGAAAGCCAATTTGAATCTCATAAGAAAAAGATGAAGTGTAGTTGGAAAAATCTAAGGAGATAAGTAGGGTTCAGCTCTGGGGAATGAATGAGTATGAAAAATGGGGTTCAATTTGAGTTGGGAAAAATATTATCACAAGTGGTTTAACAATTTGGGTGGTAAATGGGTTAAATTTTGAGTTCAATAGATTATGTTATCTGGACAGGGCTAGGAAGTAGAATTTTGAGCCAGGATTTTTGCCCATTCTGAAAGTTTACAGCAAAAAAGTATCATAATTTGTACATGCCCCCAGGTGGTGGCGCCCCAGGTGGCTGTCTAGCTTTGTAAGGACGGCCTGGTATTGTTGGTTGAAAATGAAAAAGTTAAAAATATGGAACTGATTTATATTGGCATTATAGGTGGTAAGATAATTGAAATTTTCAGTATGATGGGGGTATTTTTTTCTGTAACACTTAAGTTAGTGTTTTTTCTGTGCCCAGAATCTTAGATGGTTGTGAGTTGGCATGAGATTGACTCATCCTGTGTTGTCTCTGGCTACTATTTTTGTGGAAAAATTGTAGTGAAAGATATTATCATATTAAGTGTAAGATTTTTATTTGGTCTAAGATATATTTCAGTTTCCTAACATCTTTAGAGTTTGCAAATTTTAAAATTGTAAAACTACAGATGGACAAGTCCTCGAAACCGGAATCAGCCATAATAATGGAAAACATTTGTGTTGCTTACTTGTCAATGTTGTGATGGTCTTTATTACTAGTGGTGTATCTTGCAACATAAAAATGTTACATCAAAATATCTGTGGATGTTATGCTCGTTTTTATCCTTGTGCTGTGAACTGTGTGGACACAGCAACCAGGTACGTGCATTTTATGTGTTTTTATGACCCAATTGACGTGAAGCATGCTTGTTTGATCTTTAAAAAGCTTACTTCTGAGTATCATAACTAAAAGAATTTTATTGGTCATAGTTGCAATAAGCCAGTTTGCACTGTCTAGAAAAAAAAAATATATATATATATATTACTTTAAGAGTATTTTTTGTATATCTTTGCGGTTAGTTTATGTACCTTTTTCCTGCAGTTGGGCCAAAGAAGATCAACAAGGCTGTTAGCAGTTTCAACCCTGGGTTTTTCTATAGAATCCAATGGACAGCCAACTTGTTTTTCTATAGAATCCAATGGACAGCCAACTTGACAAAGAACGGGGGCCCACGTCCATCCTACATGTTTTCCCCCAATTTGCTTGAAATTTTTAAACCCCACAGATATTAAACACACCCGCCCTCCTCTGGTTCCCCCCAGCCCATCCCAAATTCTCTCTCTCTCTCTCTCTCTCTCTCTGGGAACAAAGGGCACCCCGATTTCTGCAACTTAGCCGGCGCCGGCTACAGCCACGCCAATGTTACTCCTCCATCGCCAGGGGAATTATCAGACGTCAGAGCGAGACAGCAACCCGTTCCCATCCCCAAATCGTGGTCGAACCCGACCCCCATTTTACTGATTTTGTCCCTGCTTCTCCCGTCGAGCAATACGCAACTAACTCGGAAGAGGCCGGTTTGAATTCTTAGAAAAAGGGTTTGAAGAATCATTATTTATTATCTAATCTTGAGGTACGTTTGGCATTTTTGAAACCCCTTGTCTTTCTTGGAAGATTTGAAATTCTATATCTTTCCATTACTTCAACTTACAAGTCAGCTCCGTAATAATTACTGAATATCTTTTGTGGGTTTCATCTACAAAGTAGGTTCTCTTTGTTAAAACCTCTATAAGTGTACAATGAACTTCTCCATTTATCGTTGGATATTGAATCTTGATTTTGGCGAGAGAGTGGAGGCTAGGAAAGAAGTTAAGGTAGCGTGAGAATTATTACAATTTTTATTAGAGTTGTGCTATTTTGAAGTTTGGGTTGGAGATAGCCAATTGATGAGCCGTGTAGTTTTTGGTGTAATGGGATCCTTTAGTATTGAAGATTAACTGTTAATGCACTTGAATTATAGAAAGCCCATGTTTTGTTCAGTTTCTACAGATTCAGTTTGGATTGTTTGAGTTATTGTCTACTAATTAAGTGATATAAAATTTTAACCTCTGTCAAATTATTATGTGATGTTGAGTTTATTAGTCAGATTCCAGAAGTTCTCTCACTGTCATGTTTCAATAAAATAGAATTATCAGGAAGCTAAAATGGAATGGATACTTACTAAGAAGACTAGTGGATTTACATATCATGGTTTTGGTGCAAATCATGTTTACTCTTAGTTGTTTTTCACGAGGAATAACAAGTTGGCATTACTTTGGTCATATTTGATGCAATTTTCTCGTGAGGTTGACTTCTTGAAAATGGGTTATGCTAATTTTAAGAGATCGGAAGAGATTCGTGATTATGCTAACAAAATGAAGATGGCTGTGTGCTATTTTTTAAGATAATCTTACTGGTATATCCATATAATTTATGTGCTCTCCCTGAATCCATTGTTATTTTCCTTCAACTTTGGACTGCACTAGTTTGGTCCCTAATGAATCTGGTGGGAGAAAATGACAGATCGAAAATGACTTCCAGTAGAAAGACTGAAGGATTTTATCATGAGGTTGCGAGTGTAATTGAAGTTGCTAACAGAAAGGATATTGGTAATTAATGTCTTGAGCTTTTGGAAAGATGATAAAAGTTAAATTTTTAGATGTGAAAGTACTATTTGTTTGCTGAACTAAAGATCTTTGTGTATATGATAATTCTTGTCTTAAAAGTTATTGCCTCGATTTTCACAGGTGTGACTGCCTATTGTAGGAAAATGGAGGCACAAGGAGAGGATGGGCATCCCTATGTTCCAAGATATTTGAAATTACCAGGCTATGTGCCTGTTCTCCTCTCTCACTCAACCAATCTTGGTGTTTATGGAGTAGCTTCTGTACTAGTTGTCTCCTTCATGTGGATCCTCTCTGGTAACCTTCAGTTGCCATTTCGTATGTTATTCCCATGTTATTTTGGGTGAATATGCCTTCTCCTTCATTGTTTTACTCGTCTTTTCCTCACCCTACATTAATCTTACTGTACTATGAATTTAACATATGGCAGGTATGCCATCGCCAAAAAGAAGTCATATAGGTACAAACTTCAGCCGGCCATTTCTCTAGGACAGCTCTAGGATGCAGAGGCTCGACGTGTTATTTTGTAGTGAAGTGTAGGTGGTAATATCTGTATTTGAGTAATTTAGGTGGAGTTTGTAATGTCTGATATCCCCACGTCTTACAACGTATGAAAATGGTTCTTTGAATGAAATACTGTTGCGTGTTTTGTGTTTCCATTGCTCAGTTTGTTGGTGCTTTTCAATTGATTTGAATAATTATTTATTATTATAAAAACATAACATAACGTACCAAATAGATTAGAGGTCACCATACAAACATAGCAAATAGCAATGATAATAATAAACTAGACTAGACTACAAAAGGGAGCTGCCGTTTCCTCCTCCTCCTTATTTGGGAACGGGATTCCTACCTGCTGTTGTTTTGCTGAATCTTTAGGATGTTGTACGTCATCTTCATCTTCTTGTGGGCTGCGGATGGACTTGAACAATACGGATGATTTTGGGAAGACAAGCCAACATCTGCTTCTCAGTTATGTCTCCATATAATATCAGAACTGGCTTCTCTATGTCATGGTCAAGCGATTCAAGCCCCCCAACTAAAAGCTTCCACCATCAGTTCTGTAATATCATCTTCTTCAAGCCATCTTCAATCAGAAAACTCTATTTTATAGTTTTACCATTCTAAAATATAATTTTTCAAACTCTATTTCACAAACTTTCTGTAATCCATAAACTCTAAAAAGAACCCTACATAATTTCTATCTCATATGTTCTATATTTTATAATATTCACTAACTAATATATATTGAAAACTAATCAATTATATTCTCGTTTATTAATTATTATACATATAAAATTTTTAAAAAATAGTCTAAAATATTACATTTATTATGTGTGTGGTTGACTTAGTTTATGCTGTCTATGTTGCGTCATGTTTCAATTTGTAATTGTTTACTTTAATTGTATGGGCAAGACCGTTTGTGTGTTAAGAGTTTTTTTTAAATTACATAATTAAAAAAAAAAAGAGAAAACATTATTAAGTACACATAACAAAGATATAATTAAAATTAAGGAAGAAAAGGAAAATTTGATAAGAAGTTAGACATCATTAAAAAGAAGTAAAATACAATAGACAACGTTAAGTTAAGAAAAAGTAAAATACAAAAGCATCAAAGTCAATATAAAATAAGATTAAAAAAATTAAAATAATGCTTCAATGGCAGTTCCGTAAATATACAGAACTGCAAAAGAAACTGCAAATCCCACTTCTGATTTGGCGTCCAATTTGGCGTTCGGTTGGAGCATCAACCGAAGCCAAACTGGGTCAACCCTCGGTAAAATACCGTGGGTTGGAGATGGTCTCAGAAGACAATTTTCGCCTTGATCTGTATGTACAAGGAGCAACAACATATTAAAGATATGTATGTAATTAGAAACAATTTCTTCAAGTTTAAAAATCAAGAAAACAAAAGAAAAGCTTGGATTCAACCTTCGTCACCGGCATTCTTCCCAGATGCAAAGTTTATGTTGATGTATGTGCTCTGTAACTATGGATGGCCGCTTGCGACGGTTCCAAGGATGACGAGAGGTTTCAAAAATGCCAAACGTCCCTCAAGATTAGTTAATAAATACCGAGTCTTCAAACCCTTTTTCCAAGAATCCAAACGGGCTTCTTCCGAGCTGGTTGCTTGTTGCTCGACGGGAGAAGCAGAGACGAAATCAGAAAAATGGGGGCCGGGTTCGACCGCGATTTAGTTTCTGTATAATTTTATCCTATTATTTTTTAAGCGCATAGAAGCCCAACCTTTTATTTTTTGTCATGTTATATGACTATTAATACTTTTCATACTAACATTTTAATTCTTACTATTAATATCTATTAAAATTTTTATTCAAGTGTGTTAGAGCTAGTTAGAGTGTGTAAATTTTTTAGTTTATATTGTTATTTATGTTTTATTTAAATAATTAATGATACAATGAAAATTTTAATAGATATTAACAGTAAAAATTAAAATATTAGTATGGAAAGTGTTACTGGAAATGTAACATTTATGCTCTCAACATTTCAATTACTAATGTTAATTATGATTAAAATTACCATTAAACATTTAATTATTTAAATAAAAATAAAAAATAAAGAACAATGTAAAAATAAAAACTCCACATATCCTAGCCTATAGTGATTAAAAAAACTCAATCTACACCAAATTTGATGAATACTTAATCTGAGTAAAAAAAGTTTCTAATCTAAGAGTCAATACAACAAATTATAATCACATATCACGTAGTGAATATAAACCAACGTAGATCTACAAACAAAATTATTTTCAATTTACAAAAATGAAACCGAACCCTAATGTACTAATTCTAATTTTTTATGAGGATATAACACAATAAAAAATAAAATATTGGGCTTCTAAATGCTCAAAAAATAATAAGGACAAAATTATATAGAAATTGAAGGGTTGATGACCTATAGTAGAAATAAAGTATCAAGAGTATAATAGCCATTTTGATAAGGATTAATAGTGAAATTGAAAGATTGGGGATAAAATGTAACATTGGAGACGTAATACGAAAATAAATGAAAAGTTGGAGACTTAGTGGGCCAAAAAATTGAGACAAAATTAATACAAAATTGAAAGGTTGGGGATTTACAATGAAAATAACCCAAAAATAAAACTCAGACCACAATTTTTTATTTTTTTACAAAAAATAATTAGTAAAGTAATGTCACGTAACTGATTATAATCAACCAAATAATCAAATAATTGGCAAACACTTTGTAATTACAGCATATACTTTGCTTATGAATAAGAATGAGGATGATGACAAATTTGTAACCGGATTCACGTTGCACGAGAAGAAATAAAACGGAAGTTGCCAACTAGGAATTGCTCCCCTGAGCTTGGCATGTGCAACAAGGGAATCGTGGTCATTTTTCGACCAACTTACGTAATTCCAATGCCATGGCATTGGAAATTGCTTTTTCAAGCTTACGAGTAGAGAAAAAGGGATTTTGGGCCGAAGCGGTGGCCTAGGCTCAATGAGGATTTTGACCATGCTCACATATTTATTTATTAAAATAATTTTACTAATTTTGTAATTTTTTTTCTTTTCAACTACTTATTTTTTTAAAAAAATCACTTTTTACAAAGACAAGTCTCAAAAATCTACATCTTTGACTCTAAAGTCTAAATCATTTAACCTTACGCGCCGAGAAAGAGACGTGGAACGAGTGCTAAATTGAAGAAATATTTATGGTTAGAGACATTTTATTATTTTTTTAGATAAATGTTTTATTATTATTATTATTATTATAATAATAAAGAAATGTATGATGAAGTGAAATCCATCAAATTTGGGTTCCAAATACTATTATAGTCTAGTATTTCATTTATTTATGGATAATGAATAGGCATTTGACCTTTAAGTCGGTCAAAGAGTCCCTTCCTTCTAGCATCCTTCATCAATCGGGGTGGAAGCCAACTGCATCTCGACTATTTCAAGCCCACCCACCTCTCTCCGTATTTCTCTTCTCCTCTCTAGAAATTGAAATATATTTTGCGTAACAATTAGGAAACTCAAAAGGCGGTATCGAGGAACCTACCAATTGCCCACTTGTTTCAATTATATAAAGTCCGATCGACCCAATCTAACAATCACAAACGGGCATTATGCAAAAGCTGCCTCTTTCATCATAAGAAAAAAGATCAAAGCATATGCTTTCCAATTTGAAATTATCATGAGCAATATTCCAACGTCATTAACAGATTCCTCCCTTGCACTCTTTAAACTCGCCATTTCGGCATCCGATCCTTGGCCCTTTTCTCTACTCCTTTCATAGCATTTCCCTTCCTTTCCATTTCTCCTTTTCCAACAGACAGAAAAACAGAGCTTCGGATTTTCTTGAGAAAATTAAGATATGGGCAGTGGAGAAAAAATCCATCTGAGCTTCCATCTGATTCATTTCCACCACCACCACCACCACCAGGGGAAGAGGGATATTCCGAAGGGGTGCTTGGCGGTGAAGGTGGGGCAGGCGGAGGAGCAACAGAGGTTCATTATTCCGGTTATGTATGTTAATCATCCGCTTTTCACGGAGTTGGTTAAAGTGGCTGAAAATGAATATGGGTTCGATCAAGAAGGTCTGATTAATATTCCTTGTCATGTGGAGGAATTTCGCCATGTTCGGGGCATGATTGATAAAGAGAAGTCGCACCACCACCATCACCACCACGGCCACCACGGCCACCACCAGTTTTTGTGCTTCAAGGCGTGAAATTTATGCATCTCGATGTGATTTTGCTTGATTTCGTTAAAGATGTAACTGATGCCATAAAAATTTCTATTTGATTGATGATCCACTTGAGCTATTGTATAAGATAATGACGATAACTTTTACCTATTTTCTTGTAAATATTTTGTGTTTCCTTTGAGATAGAGAAAGTAAAATATAAAATAAAATAAGAAAGAATAAGAAATAACATCTTCAGCAGCCAAAATACGAAAGGCCAAAAAAAAAAAAAAAACTTCAAACGGGAATTTTTGGCGTTCTTGGTAGGTTGATGACTGATGGAAACTCAATTAATTCACCAAGTATTTCTTATTGGGAATCTTGTGTTTTCTCCCTCTTCTTTCTTGTTTGAAGGGTATTCTCTTTCTTCTTATCTTCTTTACTGTTTCCTTTTTAAATTTTTTCTTCACAGTATATCCATAACCTGAAAAAAAGTGTCAAAAATAATATGGAGAAAATATGGAAAATGAAAGAGAGAAAAATACAAGAAAGAAATAAGGAAAACTGAATTGTGGTATTTTTACATGTCTATCTGTCTCCAGTTAATTATGCACACAAATGTGGTATTTTTATAATTGAAGTGCCTTTCCTGACAAAAAACAAGATTTGGATTGGACATTGTGTTCAAGTGGTTGTTTGGCCCTAGCTAGTTCAGGTTGAAAGCCACACTTTATGGAAGAATAATGAGCCCAGATGCAATTTCAAAACGGGGCTGACTTTGCATGTAAGGGCGTAAGCGTATTAGCGTCATTTGCATATCAGTAAACTTATAGCTTGTTTGAAGTTCTTCATTTTTGTAATTTGTAATAAGTGAAAATGAGTGGTAGAAATTTGATTGAAGTTTAAAATATTTGATAATTATTGAGTAGCTGTCAAATCAACAATTAAGTCATGCTAAGTGAATTTATAAAAGTAAAAAATAAAGAGGTTCAATCATCATTTTAGAATGGCGTGTAATTGATAAGCAAAGATACGTGTCGGTTGACAATTATTTTCTTTGGAGTAATAATGACACAATTACCACAAATTATAATACACAAATTTATAAATAGTTTTAAATGTAGTTTCAATCTAGCACTATATAGTGTGACACTATACGTATTATATACTCACGTGGTGTTCATCAAGATACAAAACAAGAGAAATCGCACACTACATAATTGTATGTTACTATATAGTACGATACATATAGTGTTAGATCAATTTCACCAAACAGACCCTAATGTTAGGAATTATGGGCAAATGCCATGCTGGCCATGTGAAGAATTCTTGAAGCTTTCATGCTTATGAATTGTAAACAACTCGACAAATAGTTGGGTGTATTTGAATATTTCTCGGAAAGAAAAAGGGGGGAAAAAGAATGGTACTTCCGCTTTTCTTCCGAGAAAACGGGGGATGAGTATTTTCAAGACAACTATTGAAATAAGCCATCGACTTGGAAGATGTCGGTAGATTTGGATGTTTGATAATAGATTTGGGATGTCAACTTGAAAAGCCAGCAATTCACCCTTGGGTATGATCTAATCAAATTTTGCCATTGGCTTGACGAGTTGATGTAAGTCAGCTTAAGTCCACTTTGTTCGGTAACTATTAAAATATAGATGTGATTTTAAAGAGATTTAAAATTCAAATTTTATATAGGTACCGAGATGTAATTGTGTCATGTGAAGGTAATAATTAAAATAATGTGAGAATTCATATCACATCAAATATGCAGTTAAATGTGGTGTTATTATGTGTCTAAAAGTTAAAATTTAAATTGATTGACAAATCGAGGTAAATTTTAAATGGTTGTCAAACATTATGATTGGCTACTATTTAAAAATCAAATTTATTTATCAGCTAATTTAAATTTCAAATTTTAGACACATGGTAACACTACAATTAACTATATATTTAATGTGATGTGAATTTTCACATTATTTTAATCATTATCTACATATGACACAATTAAATATCAACACCTATATAAAATTTGAATTTTTAATCCATTTATAAACCCACATTTTTATAAATGGTTATCAAACAAAGTGAAGACAAGTTCTTTGTTCGGTGTCAATTTTGAAGTGCAATGACAAGTAGTCAGTTTTTTTTTTTTTTTTCAAGTATATAAATATATATATATATGATGAGGACATGAGGTTTTAGATTTTAGAAGTAAAAATGCACATAGATACACACCTCTGAAATATAGTATAAAAAAATCTACAATAAGTAAAACGGACCAAATACAGAGGTTTTTGTTGAGATGACTTATTTGTATACATGGGGATGAGGATAGACATAACTAGTGAAAATACTTTTGCAACTTCCAAGCCATTATTATATAGAGTTTTTCTATTAAGTTAGATCGAGATCTACTCTATACACAGAGCCCATTTTGGCCCAGTCGAAATCAAAAGTATATAGTATATATGATGATGGGCGGGCAATGATGGAGGCGGTTTGAAATGGTTTCATGGTCAATTTTGATGATATATGAAAATTAGTTCGACTTTGGTTCTCCTCGATGCACCACCAGTTACTCGCTTAGGGGAAAAAAAGAGGAGGAAAGAAAAAAAGCTCTCACAATGTTTTAAGCATCTTAAATAATCCTTAACATACTAAAACAACTGCCATTATTGGTATCAAACCAATAGCGATTCATACAAGCTAGATCTTCTAATCGATAATTAGGCCAAAGAAAGAATTGTAATTTCATTAATTGATTTTGATTTTTATCAAGGTGATTATTGTCATCTAGAACTTGACTGCTATTCTTCTCGTTGCAAAATCCAAGATTTCCATCTACATCATTCCTATTATTTGAATTGAAACAAATTAGAATTCTCAATTTTCTATGACGCCAAAACGATAAAATATTTTTAGGAACAAGCAAATAAAAATTGTCTTTCTCTCTATTTCCTGTTATTCTTTCGGGTAGTGGAATAAATTATTCTTAGCAACATACCTTTGTTTTTGGTATCTTTGATTAATTTGGTGCTTACTCTTATGAACAAACGAAATACCTATGATTTGATACATAATAAATTGTCCATCATTTTTACAAAACATGCGAGTGGGTTCGATAGAAAATATTCCCATTTTCATGAATTCTGGAAGGGTTAAATCCTTTTGAATCAGCATTATATCCAAATTCATTTCTCTCCTTTGAATTGAGGATATAGTAATTTTTCTTGGATCTATTAGTCTAAGCAGAACACAATATACCTTAATATTACTGATCATTCTTTGATTCAAAGTATCACCCCATCGCAATTGAAAAAGCAAATACAGTTTTAGGAACAAATCAAGTAATGCTTCCATGTTGCTTTTGTATTCTTTTTTACTTTTCCCCCTTTTCATATATGATCTCGTAGAATCTTCTTCATTATCTTTTTATTGGCTTGAAAGAACGAATCCTAGATCCCCTTGGCTTGTGGGTTTTTTTTCTTCTTGATTTCGATTCTTTATTTTTTTTATTCGATGGTATCAAAAAACCTTCTTTTTGTTTTTCATCAATCTTTTAATTTCAATTTTGACTACTATTTTCATTTCTATTTAAATTTAAAAGAAGTAATTTGCTCGGCATAAACCAACGTTTTGTTTTATATGCATTATAAAGTAACAAAAATTATGGGAAGAACCAAAGCTCTAGGTTCAATATGGGACACTTTAGTATTTTTTCATTGAGTAATGCTATTTAACACCACTGGTGATTGACACCATATCAAGGTGGAATTAAATGATAAGTTAAATTAAGTGGGTTATTTGTTTATTCATTTAATTTCACTTATCATTTAATGTCACATTGGATGCCACCTAGACTAGTGTCAAGCACCACTAGTACTACATAGCATTATTCTTTTTCATTTATCCCCATCCAATCCAAAAAAAACTTTGGAGGAGTTTGGTGGGCTCATTTCTGAAATCATAAGATCAAAAGTATTTTTTTATCAATTAATTGATAATTATTAGTAAATATTTGAATATTTTGATTACTATTGGCAGCGACCGTGATCCAGGCTGCAATGTCGACTTTTTTTCTAAGATCAAAATTAAGAATTTTCCAATCCAAATATTTTCTATCAGAAGTTTTTTCCATATATAAAGTATCACCGTTTCCTAAATAATTATCGACAGGGATACTCTTTAGCATATCAAAAGGGGTCTCTTTATATGTTTTGTAATTATAAGAAATCTATTGTTTCTTATATTTCCTTGAAACAGTGATCTAGAAATAAATGAGTCTTTTTTATTTTCATAATTAATAGATTTATATGATAAAAAATCATATTTATAGTATTTTTGAAAATTATCTTTTTCATTCAATAATGAATAGAATTCAAAAATATTTTGTTTTTTCAGTTGGTCTTTTCATATGAGTATGAATTCCACTTGTTGAAATTTTTCCCTTTAACCATACGACGTTGATGAACTCTATTTCACTATTGTTGTGGTATTAATCTAGACTATCTGATCTGAGATAAATCGTATTGATAATGCCCTTTTAACCAGTTTTTCCATTGATTCATTTCAGAACTCCAAAGTCTGTTATCCTTAATTTCGAAATTGTTCCTTGTGTTTCAAAAGAATCATTTATTACAGGCTTAAGAAAAAAAGGGATTCCTTGATATTGGAGAATAGATTTGAATTTATAGAAATTAATAACTTGTGTTTGTGATAATAAGTCAAAAAAAAGGTGAATTTGTCTTATTATTACTAACCAGTTAAACCACTTATGTGTTGCACAGGTAGAAAAACTTATTAAAATATATAATAATAGTTAAACATAAATCTGTAATATTTACACCCATGTACAAAATATAAAAACATAAGTATAAATTAATTGAACCAATAAAATCAATGGACTTAGTAATTGTACAGTTCAAGATCGTTTAAAACTCAAAATACATTCTTACATATAATTCTCCGTACATATATACAATAATAGAAAAATACATGTTATCTGCCTCATTTTAAAAAATTCTATTAAAACTAACAAATTCAAAAAAAAATAAAAATAAAATGCATTAAAAAATTCAAATAACATTAACTCAACAATACACATGATAGAGATGGTGAATTAACAAATTATGATATATTAGAGTCTGTTTTAGAATTGACATTTCAAATTCAATTTATTAGTGAAACAGATTAATAAACAAAACAAATGAGCAAAATGGTTAAAATTTAGTTGTTAAATCCAATTGTCATAGGTTTAAGTTTTCTTTGAGTTCTTTCCCAAAAATTTTTGTTAAAAAAAGAAAAGAAATAATTACCTTAAAATTTTCCAAATAAAAAAGGTGGGAAAATCACGGTATAAAAGGTGTCGAGACTTAAATAGATTAATTTATATATAGATATTATGAAGTGCCCTTTTTATAGTCGAAATAAAATCAATTGGATTTTGATTTTTTTATTAATTATTTCTTGATTTGTTTCATTATTGAAAAGAGTTGTGCTATAGAAAGGGGTATTCTCTCCTTAGGGAGAGTACCCCATTACATGGCACCCCTTGATTGGAGGTGCCTGTGGGAAGAGGGGCGTGCATTACAAGCACTGTCATCCTATCCCACATCAATCACCAATGTAATACTTGACCAAGTTAAATGGGCTGAGTCAATCCGTCCCTTACGAGGTACCTTTTGGGGTGAAGTTAGGGCTCAGCAGCAGTATGTTGTTTTCTATCACCATGACCCTACGGCGCTAGCTTAGAGTTTACGCTAGGAGCGTGATGAGAGGGGCATGTACTACAAGCACTGTCATCTTATCCCACATCGGTCTCCAACGTAATACCTGACCAAGTTAAATGGGTTGAGTCAATCCTTCCCTTGCGAGGTTCCTTTTGGGGCGAAGTTAGGGCTCAGCAGCAGTCTGTTGTCTCCTATCACAATGACCCACGGCGTTGGCTCAGAGTTTACGCTAGGAGTGTGGTGAGAGGGGCGTGCACTAGGGGCACTGCCATCCTATCCCACATCGGTCTCCAATGTAACACCTGACCAAGTTAAATGGGCTGAGTCAATCCTTCCCTTGCGAGGTACCTTTTGGGGCGAAGTTAGGGCTCAGCAGGAATCTGTTGTTTCTTATGCCCCAAAAGGTACCTCGCGAGGGAAGGATTGACTCAGCCCATTTAACTTGGTCAGGTATTACATTGGAGGCCGATGTGGGATAGGATGACAGTGCCCATAGTACACGCCTCTCTCACCATGCTCCTAGCGTAAACTCTGAGCCAGCATCGTGGGGTCATGGTGATAGGACACAACAAACTGCTGCTGAGCCCTAACTTTGCCCCAAAAGGTACCTCGCAAGGGAAGGATTGACTCAGCCCATTTAATTTGGTCAGGTATTACATTGGAGACCGAGCTACTTATGTTGCTTATTGTCTGAGAATTTTTGTAGACTTAATCTTTTAAAATGAAAAAATTTTTAAAAGAGACACTCGGGTTGTCACGCTCCCTGTTAGTTTTACAATATTTCTGAATATCTTATGTTAATTTACAAATTCTGTAGCTGAAGCTTTAATTCAAATAACGAGGATGGAACGTGCAAAACAATATAATTTATCTTATCTTACAGAGTTTAACAGACAAAGCTAATTATATAAGCTAAAAAATCGTTAAACTTTTAAAGAAAATATTAAAGCTAGGTTTTTCAAAAAATATAAAAACACGAGAAATTGTATTAATAAATATATTTCATTGATTACTAAGGTATGCCAAATCATTTAAGAACTTTCACTATGAGAAGTAGAGCTCAAATCAATATAAAGATTATAACTTACTATTTTCATATATGTTATTAAGTGTAAAAACATATATACTATAGAGGTGGGTATGAAACTATTAAATTCATAGTAGCTTCAAAGGCAGATTTACACTAAATGCACAACTCTATTCTATTTCACGAGCATGATCCAACTCCTGGCTTGCCTTGCTTTTCAGATATTATAGCTTCAATCATCTACAAAAGTTGTAGTAAAGAAGGGAATGAGTACAAAGTACTCAGTGAATAACAAGACCCTTTGATTTGCCTTTTATTTGAAAGATTTATTTTCCAGAAAATCATTCAATGCACAAAACTTTTCAATGTACAAATAGGCCATATCACTAGTTAAACTACTACCCGTGGTGCACGCAAGAATCATATCAATTCAATCATGGTCATGTACAATTAAGTGGATCCATATTTGAATCCCAGTTGACCCCTACCGGAATTCCAAAAAAATCGATACAGATACAGAGCACATACCACAATAATCCTTGCCCATCTCGGTATCATTAGATGACTCATAGTGTGGCAACAGAGTAGAGCAGAACAGATACAGAACGGGTAGAGCAATTAGTGATTTAAAATGCAATATATCAATCTTTCTTTTCAATGCATCAGAATCCATGTTCATTGTTTTAATCAAATACATGCTTAGCATTTCAAAACATCATCAATGTTAAAAGGGAATCAAAGTGATAGTTACTCACCTCAAATCTTCTTCGAATAATCTCAAGTAGAAAAACGTCATTAAAACCTTGATATTCCTCAATTAAAGCTATTTTTTAAGCTATAATACCTTTATATATGGTAAGAAATCCTTTTCAGAAGACAAATAAGCGTTTTGGTGTATTTTTAGGGCTGGTTTCCATCTCACTATAGAGATGGACGAATTTGGCGGAAGAAAGGAGAGCTTTGGGGTGTTGAGAGAGTTTTGAAAGGTTTGAAGGCTCAATTGGCTATATATAATAGTTAAGATTAAATTATTTTTAATAAATTTTGAGTTCCGTCAATCAAATCGTGACACGTGGTGCAATATGGTACTGTACACTTTGCGGTAATTGCTCGAGCAGTCCTTATTCTTTAAGTAGTCTTTCAATTAGATCATAGTACTTTGATATATGTTCTTTGAGACCTTCAACTTAGTAGGGTTTTCAATTCGGTTATCAACTTTCGAAATGTTAACCAATAACCACATTCTCTTTCCAATTCAAATTCATTATCCAAGTATTAATCGTGTTGTCAATAATCACGTTCTAGTTCTTGACATTTACGTGCATAACATTCTTGCGGTACTTCAAATACGATTACATTATCACGTTTCAGTTTTTAGCGTTCATTTGAGTGACAATTTTGTAACCTTACCATTAAAGCATTTCAATATAATCCCGTTGTCATATTCTAATTTTAAATGTTCAATTGGGCAATAAGCTTGAAATCTTATAACACAATTCAAGCAATCATTTAATCATTATCAGAGTAACGATACACTTGCTTTAAATTTTGCGGGATGTTACCCGGGTTTATCCCACTTTCTAACAATTCCGCTGAGAAATCTAATCCCTCTGATGGAATTATATTCACCAGAATACTAAGGAATATAACCTTTACAAACATCGTCTCTGGACTTTTGTTTGTCTGTATAAAGAAGATGAATCATCTTTTATACTACGACGAGTTAGCAAAAGCTAATATTGTCACTGCCATTCTAAAAGAAGAATTTTCTTTAGATATGGACACTCATAAGTGGGAACAGTGTATATATGTCACTTACACCCACATTTATGTAGTACCTGCCGGGTTTGTTAATGCTGATGATTATTTCATTCAACGCTATTTAACATACGGCAACCCTGAGTTCTGGGATATAAGATCCTTAACACGGGTGTATAACGCAGTAGATCCACAAGCAATACATGGTCCATGGGCCATTCCTCAGTGGAATAGAACTACTGCTCGGCATTGCTATGACTGTAACCAAACCTTTTTCTTACGGTTGAGTGTCTTACCACATTATTATGCCTTTTACGAATCCAAAGGCACTGCCACTTTTCCCATCATGAGTTAGAACCTCTAAGGTAAGAGAACTTGTCAGGAACTTGGCATTCAAGGCCTTGTTTTAGACCAATTCTCTGTTCAATGGAGCAAGATAATACGGGAAATCCCCTTGCCCATCACCGCCTTTGCTCTATACCAGAATAGTATAACTAGCAACGTGGCACTTCTTGCACTACCTCTCGACCTCAGGAGCAGGACACAGAGGCATCCTCATCTGCCCCTTAATCAAGGGGTGCCATGTAACTTAGGGAGAGTACCCCTTTCCCTAGAAAATTTGTTATTGAAAATGAATTTATTTAGAATTTTATTTCTTGATTTAAGAAATAATTTTTTATTCATTCTGGGAATATTAATGATAGATAAAAAGATATTTGTGTATATTAAAAATTTTATAAATTTACAATTGTTAATATTGGATGTACAATACAATAATTACAATCACTTTAGACATGCGACGACCTAAATTACCTGAATGTGATCTTGGCCCTATTTCTATTGCACACTTGGCCTCGGCCTCACATAGCAAGTTTTGGATCATTGGGTGGTAAACAAAAATAACATTGATTTAACAAGTTACTTCCAACTATGGTAGCTCATCAACTTGTATAGGTTTTGCCTAAACAGTCTAGCCATCGACTAATCCCTTCCCTCGAGTCAATCACAAAGTGGAATGCTTTGGATTCCATCTCGAATGGATTACACGTTGGGAAATACTTAAGCATGTACGTTTTAATTTGAATATATTCTTATACAACAAATTTCATATGATTATCTCGTTTTATCTAATAAAAAACGAAGGAGAATGAACGTATGATAAGAAATTACCAAATTAATCTAAATCTCGTGGTGATCACTTTTGTGGAACTACTTATAGAAATTGCCATATATTAAGTGATGGGCCAAATGGTTAGTTTCCTTATGAGCATTCATATAATAATTCCAGAATAATGGAAGTCATTTTTTGACAAATAAAATTTACGAAATCAAAGAAGGGGAATACCCCTTTCTTCTTTTCTTTAATTAAAGGGAACAAGGGTTCACTTTGGTTCAATTAATTATTAGACGTCTTATTTGTATTAATTAATGCTCATGCATCTTTCCTATCTCTTCCTCTCAAAAGAGCATGTTATGTAGAAAGGGAAAATTTTAAAAACTTTTCGAAGGTTCCTAACAAAGTCTTTCATTCATGTGATATGTGTAGATGCATGCCGTGTGTATTTCATGTGTGTAATATGTATTTTAAATACACATGATATGCGCTCATACACACCATTTTGGGTTGAAAGTTTTGTTACAAAACTTTGAAGATGTTTTTGAAAATTTTCCAACCATTTCAATAGGAAAAGTAGATAAAATTAAATTGGGTAAATTTTACATATGGTTCCCAATATTTGCATTTTGTATCAACTGGGTTCTTATCCTTTTCTTTCAACAATGTGAGTTCCCCACATCTTATAAATTGACACATATGTTCCTTGTGGACAAATTCCATCCAAGGGTACCGTTGAATGTTATTAAAATGACATTTATACATTATTATGGATGAATGTGTAAAGTCCCCATATAATGCACTGCTTAATATAACTCTCCGACTAGACTTGCCACTTAAAGTAGTGTACCCTTTGTGAATGCTGGATTCAACAGTTCAAATGACTGGGTATATATAGTTAACGTGGTATTGGGGGCCTAGTTGTTGTATATTGATACGACCAGGCATCGTCTATTGATGTTGGCAAGTCATCGACGATGGTCAACGCCACGCCTCCAATTTCTTCACTATTTTATCTCGAAATATCAATGGTGGAAGCATTATCTCAATTCAAAATCGAGGGCAAGACTTTACAAGATCAGAACGTTAAACAATATTAAGACGCTTTCGTTGTGCACTTTGATAATTAAATGCATTGTGGGCTACCCATAACGAAACCTCGGCCACGCAATAAAGTCTCGATCACATACATGTATCTTCTCCACTTTTGAGACGATCCGGCCATAAAGCTTTCAATACCTACAAGATTGTAGGAAATGAGTGAGGACAAAGTACCCAATGAATAACGATATGCATTGGCTTATGATGGAATGAAAGGAGGTCATAACACCATAAGGAAGCCAATTATAAACACAAGTTGGGCCACCACTAGCTAAGCCTCTATCCGTAAGCGCAATACAAAGATTCAATAACAATTTAAAATGGTCAAAACCACACAGCAAGACCATAGTGTCACAAAGCAAAACAAACGGGTAAATAGCGTCACTAAAGATACCCAAGAATAAGGAACAATTGTTTAATTAAAGCAATGGTACACTGTCAATAATCAAATGCCAAAGCAAAACAATAGGAGTATAAGGAGTATTTAAAATCAAATATTGAATAACACAGAGAGTTATGGAAGATATAAGCTTCAAAGAATGGGAGCCAAGGCATACGTTACTCACCTTAAAGATCTCTTGAATAATCCCAAGTGAAAAAGAGTCATTAAGGCCCAAAATTTATTTAAAGCTATTTTTCAAGTTAGGATCTAACCATATATGACAAGAAGCCTTTTTCAAGTGAGAAATAGGTATTTTGGTGGGTTTTTATTGGTGTTTTCCCACACCAAGGTTGGGCGAATTTTGAAGAGCTTGGATAGGTTGGCAGGTTTTGATAAACTTGAAGACCCCTTCGCCTTTTTTATAATAGTTAAGATTTAGTTGTTTTTAATAAATTTTGGGTTCCACCAATCAATTTGCGACAAGTGACGTAATACACTACGTCAAATTTGTTTGAGAAGTCCTTACACTTTGTATTATCTTTCAATTAAATCACCGTACTTTAGTTTATGTCAATGAGAGACCAAATTCTTTGTTTAATTGCCAATTAAGCGACAATTTTTTTAATCTTTTAATACAATTCAAGAAATCACATAATGCTATTCAAGTAATTGTTCTAAAATAGCAATTATATTGCTTACTTTAATTTGTAGAAGTTTACAGAATGTTACTGTCAAGGCATCGTAAGTCCAGAGAAACAAAGCATAAACATGCTATTGACAAACATTATTTATGATGAGTCCATGTGATACTTTGTATAAGGGACATAGGCTCCGTATATTTGGTGGTGTATGTGAGAGATCGGAAGAGCGTCGTTTATTAGATATCATGAATAGGTCATGTGACACTCCCCACCCCTACTATCTCTAATATACATGAAGTGTGACGTGTGCCGACGATAAATTCCAACTGGGACCTAGAATCTACCGTCAAAGCTTGTGAACATACTGATTATTCTAGAAAAAATTTTGGCAATATTTTTCCTAATTTGATAGCAAAACCAACTTGTATAAACGCCAACACCAAACCTATTAACACTTCACAATATAAGAATTGTCATCATTACAAGTAACACTGCTTCATATATGTGAAGTAATATACTAAAACCAAGTATGACTTACAGGAGATACACAATGTATACTAGTAAGCTTAACTGTGGTAAGATCTATAAATCATTAATTGTGGTAAGATCTATAAATCATAACAATAATAATAAACCCTGTAACAAATTCGCTTCAACAATACGTTAGGTGGTGGCTTGAATTCTTTAAATACCAGGCTTGGCTATAATGGGTTGCCCAAACTCTAATTGCTATCTCGTGAAAAAATTATTTAGATAACACGTGAGCTAATAAACCCAATGAGTGAAGTTTTTATAAAAAAATACATGCTTTAGAGAGTCAAATGATACTTTTTGCAAAATCTCTAATAAAATATACAAGTCAATTCTAGATTTTCATAATTTTAAATATAAATCCAGTATAAATATCAACATCAAGTTAAATTCATCTCATAATAAAACATTTATAGAATCATTATAATGCTAGAGAATATCATGAAAATCATTTCAGTCCAAGAATCATTTTAAAATCCACCCAAAGGGTACCCGTAATCTTTTATCTTCATGTACCCATCATATCAAGTCATACGCACGTAAACACCAATTTAGGCCATAAGTACCATATGACCCTTTCGCCCAAGTTGGAACAATAATCAGCTTGAGCCATAGCTAGCACAGTAAGCCCCTTTCGCCTAGGCGGCATGTCATATCAACAGCTTGAGCCATATATAGGCCTCTTGGCCCACATACGACATAAATAATAACATAGGATACAAATTTAGGGGTTTTGATACATCATAAACTATACTTCAAATCAAACATTTTCTATACCAATCATAGGGCATTATTTCATATAAAATATTCTATATAAACTTTTCTAAAGAAAGTATCAACTTTTGTAAAATTTCATAGCATTACATGGTCATCATAAAACATTGTAAATTCATGTGAAATCAAAGCATAATCAATTTTCATTTAGAAAGAAAGAAGAGAAGAGTTCCACTCACTGGCTAAGTAGCAAAGTAGCTCATTTCGTATTTCATTTCTTTTTAATTTTTATCATTTCTATTTCATTCTTACTGATTCCAGTATCAGGGAGGTGGTACATCTTTATTTACTGCTTTTATTTATTGTACATTCAGTTGGATGTTACATTTTATTTCTCCCTCCTAGGTTGTACCATTTTTTGAGATATAAATAAAAATAGTAGGGGGATTCTAAACCCCTACTAACTAGGTAAAGTAGACGCCTAAAAATGACGCTGTAGCCTAGTTGGTGCTTTAATTAAAAAATACGTATTTCTGTCTATCTACAAAATTCATGATAATTTGATCGTGTTCCAGACATAACTCTACAAGAGAAATAAAACCCATAAATCAGAGGATGAATGCGTGAAGAGGATGAAGAACCCTGCTTGCTAGAGGAGGGGGAAAAACCAATTTTTTTTAAAGTTTGCAACTATTTCACATACCATTAGGCACAGAAGGATCATCAGTAAGAATATATTTTTAATATTTTTCTTCAATCTAATATAGGTTTTTCAAATTGTGTGTTGAGAGGGTTTTGAATGGATTTGTTTATATGATTTAAACTCTCTAAAAGGTTATTCTTGTGCAAAGTTGTAGGGAAAGAAAATAATAATCAGCAATATGTTGGGAATAATTTTGGAGTCAATTGTTGAGAGGCTGACCAATTCATTGATAATGCATGGACGTAACAATGAAAAGAAACTTATGGTTGTTTGAATTGTTAAGCATACTATGGAAATTATCCACATGCTCACAGACCAAAATCCAATTCAAGTTATTGTTGATGTTGTGATCAATAGTGGACCAAAAGAAGATGCAACCATGATTGACTTTGCTGGTGTTGTGAGATGTCAAGCAGTTGATTTATCACTTATTCGTTTTGGCGGGATAAAGTTACGAGACGATATTACCCTTCTCTATTACTTTATAAACCGTTAGTTAACAGATTTTGGGAGCTAATCTAACGGCAAGGATGTTCTCCACAAAGAAAGGTTATTTTAGGGATAGCCAACGCCAAAAATTTGATAGGTAGGGACGTTTTGCAAAAAATCAATTAAAGGTAGGGATGTTTGCCGCTAATAAGCAAAATTTATCAATTATCTACATGTATCTATATATGACTCTTTCCTTCAAAGTCACTAATCATGCTAGTTTATCCGTCTTCTTGTATAGTTAAACTTTAATAATCACCCTAATATTCACATCTTCTAACATGAGGCAAAGTAAAAGTAGAGCTAAATACACTTAATTAATTCCTTAAGTTAACACCAATAACTTTAAACCTTAGAATCTCATACCATGCATATGCTTCAAGAATTTTAAATACACGTAACTTATATCAACGAACTCGTCATTTCCCCTTTAAAATTTATCAAATCAAACCATATATCAAAAACCCTAAATTAAACATAATGTAGAACAATCTAATCATCCACTTACCACTAAAATTCGGGTAGAATTGCACATGGCTAGCTTCTAATTTCCATTCCTTTTCCCTTTTTCTTTTCCATTTTCTCCCATATTTTTTCTTGATCGACTCACTCTTGGCTCTTTCTCAATTTCTCCATCGGTCCCATTCACAAGACTAGTTATTTTGATGTTAATTTCCAAAATTGGCCCGTTATTCACAACCTCTGTTTTGTAGTTCATTTTGGTCCCTAAATTTATACATTACTTCTTTTAAGCTACCAACTTATAATATGATTCGATATAAATTCCAAACTTATTTAATTGCTTAAATGGTAACTCCAGAAATTAAATCAATGCATCTTAGTTTAAATTTGACCATGACTCGACTATTCCATCTTTGACTTTGACAGGTAAAGGTTGAATTTTGAAAATGAACTTTGAAAATAGCAAAGCGGGCGGTTACATCATGCATGTTATCGTATTTATTTGAGTCTTTATGATTTATTAATTGCTTTGTACTAAAAATTTATATGCCAACAATGTGAACTGCCATAGGTTCAAGACAAGTCTGACTGAGATACGTTGACCCATGTTGATTTTATTAGAGCAAATAATTATGTCACACTATGCAAATAAAATAATATATTTGTGGAAGCGAGGTACAGGCTTGGCAATTTGGCTCGTGTCGTTGGTGTTCAGCTCGTAGCTTGCCAAGTTTTGCTTGCCGCAACTAGTAGAGAGGCACCTTATTGGCAAGCCGTTCATTCTTGGCTCATTTCCAAGGTGAGCCGAGTCGAATACAGGTGGCTCACAAGCCGCTCGTTGCTAAAATAATTTTAAAAAATGACGAGTCGAGCACAAACACAAATCCAAACATAGCTAGCTGAGCACAAACATGATTTAAGGAACCAAGCTCAACTCACTAAACTTTTTTGACAAGCCTAGCGGTGTGTTACATTGAGAATACTATAAGATCAATCAACAACCCATATATAAGATCCAGTGCTTTAATTTTACAACAAGTTGAGGCCTTTGAATCTACATGTGAGATCTTGATTGGTCACCAAACATAGAATGTGGTACCCTTAGAGAATCTGATTTTTTCCCAAAGTATAGAGAGAAAAAAAAACCTCCAAATGAGACGACGGAGGAGAAGAAAGGCTCATTTTCTTTGAGAATACCCCTGGTAACATATCTATCGAATGTAGAACGGGTCAGAACAAGCTCATATAGCTATGAATCACAGTCTCTAGAATTCAAATATGTCTTCTACCAAAAATATGTTAGTAATCTGGCGTGAGAAATGTTGAGGTCCAACTTGATTGTACACATATACAAAAAATGATACTATTTATCTAAATTGAAGATCAATTGACAGTTTTATATTTGGAGATGGTAAATAATCATAAATACATGGTATATTTACATATTTATTAATATTTAATTTAATTTAAAAAGAAAATACAAGAGTTAATTTTACATATCGTCCCCAACATTTGAGGTTAATATCGGCTGAGTTCCTAACTTTTTTTTTTCAACCTGTTACGTCCTCAACCTTTCATTAATATGCCCATATAATCCTTTTTAACGAATTTTCGTCAAATTCACTGTTAACTATTCAAATAAATTACCATTATGTCCCTTATCATTTTAAATTAAGAAATAAAAATTTTAAAACTATAAAAAACAATATAAAAACTTAAAAAAGAAAAGGAAAAAGAAAAAAAGAGGGCGAGCGACTTCCCCCCTTGGCTGCCAGAAATGGCAGCATTTTGAGCTACAAGAAATGGAAGTAAAAGTGTTGCCATTTCCGGCAATACATGGAGACGACTCTCCCGCTTTTGGTTGCCAGAAATGCCATATTTCTAGCAGTTCAAAGGCCATTGGAAGTGCTGCTATTTTCGACAGCACAGGAGGGAGATTCTCCGTTTTGGCTATTGATAATGGCAGCCATTATCGGTAGCCAAAAAGGAGAGTCTCTCCCCTCTGCTTCCATTTCTGGCAGCCAAAAGGCCCTTGGAAATGACAGTTTGGGCTGCCAGAAGTGCTGCCATTTCAGGCAGCTAAATGTGGTACCCCTACCCCTTTTTCTTTTTCTTTTTTAAGTTTTAAATTTTTTTTATATTTTTAAAATTTTTATTTCTTAATTTAAAATGATAAGGGACATAATCGTAGAATAATGGGTTTTTTACACCTAGCGTCCCCAACCTTTTACGTTTTTACGGATTACGTCCATAATCTTAATTTTTTCTTCTGTACATCTCCAACCTTTAAAAAATTCCTAATTTTATCCCTAGTGACGGAAACCGTCAAATTCACATATTAATGTCAGAGGCATTTTTGGTAACATACAAAGAATTAATATTTTAATTTAAAAAAATCAAAAAAAGGGAAAAAATGGGGGCAGCCCCCCTTCCGCCATTTTCAACAACCAAAAGGTTGGCTGCCGGAAATGGCCGCAAGCACAGCGAGAGAGTCTTCCATCCTATGTTTGCTACCATTTCCGATAGCAAGCACAACAAGGGCTGCCGCGCTACAGAAAACAGCAGCAAATGGGGGGAGAGTCTCCTCCCATACTGCCATTTCTAGTACAGTAGGGATGGATTCTCCCTCCACTTTGCTGCGGTTTTTGGCAACGAGTCTCTCTCCCCCCTGTGCTTGACTGGAGTCAGACGTGTGCTCTTCCGATCTCTCCCTTCCCGTGCTTGCTGCCATTTCTGGCAATAAGCACAGCTGCCATTTTAGGTAGCCTTTTGGTTGCAGGAAATGGTAAGGGGGTGACGGGACTCCATTCCTTTTTTTTCGTTTTTTAAATTAAAATATTAATTTTTTGTACGTTACCAAAAATGCCCCTAACTTTAATAGGTGAATTTAACCGTTTTCTTCATCAGCAACGAAATTGGGGATTTCTTTAAAGGTTGGGAACATACAGAAGGAAAAATAAAGATTGAAGACATAATCCATAAAAACGTGAAAGGTTGGGGACGCTAGTGTAAAAAAACCCTTGAATAATTAACAGTGAAATTGACGGAAATTGTTAAAAAGAACTATATGTGTGAATTAATAAAATGTTAGGAACCTAGCGATACTAACCTCAAAATTATGGGGCGATATGTGAAATTAACCCAAAATACAACTATATTGGAGGCAAGATAAAATATGAGTAATTTACACATAACGTCCATAACCTTTCAATTTTTAATAGATTTTGTCCCTCGCTTTTATTTATAGTCCTGTGAGTTCCTAGCCTTTAAGAAAACCTCGCTCTCAGTCCCCAATAACGGTTTCCGTCTATTTTGGCCGTTAATTCCCTAAAAATTGGCTATTATGTCCTTGACTTATAATTAAACCAAAAAAAAAGGAAATAAATCAAATCAAATAAATTAATATATTTTAAAATTCTAAATACCCCCACCCATTGACCTTCTTCTTTTTCCTTTAAAAAATTCCAAACCCGTTTTAGGCAAACCAGTGATGCCCAAAGCAAGCCTATATTTCCCCATTAAACTTGTCAAATTTCACTCTAGTTCACAGAATTTTTCTCCCATAACAAAAGGGTTAAATGGGTGGGGATATTTAGTGGAACAATGGAGGAATAATAAGAAGAAAGTCAATGAATGGGTATTTATAATTTTAAGATTTTTTTATTTGATTTATTTCCTTTTTTTTTTGTTTAATTACAAGTTGAGGGTAAAATGATTATTTTTAGGGATTTAACTGCCAAAATAGACTAAACCATTATTGGAGACTTGTTGAGAGATTTCCTTAAAGTTTAGAGACTCACAAAATTAAAAATAAAGATTAGAGACGAAATCTATTAAAAAATAAAAGGTTGTGGACGTTAAGGTGCTGTTCTGTTTGACATTCTCAAAGTGTTTTCTATTTCATTCTGTTAAAACGCAAAAACCACATTATGTTCATCGTTTTCGAAAACGTTTTCTTGAAAACAAGGGGGTAATTTATTGAAGGAAATAGAAAACAAAAAAAAAGGTCTTTCTCATCATTTCCTTGTCAAAATAAGCGCCCCTCCAAAACGCAGAAAACACTCCATTCTCAGGTGTTAACGCGTTCAGGCCCAAATCCAATTACCCGTCCCCCCCCCTTGACGACTCTTACAGAGTCACTCGCTCTCTCTCTCTCTCTCTCTCAGACGAAATCCAGATCGGGTTTTCTCCCTCTAGCCTACAACATCCTCCCGCTAACGATCAAATCCAATTACCCGTCCCTCTATCTCCCTCCTACCTCTCTTACAGAGTCTCTCTCTCTCTCTCTCTCTCTCAGTCGAAATCCAGATAGGGTTTTCTCCTCCCAACCCACAACATCCTCCCGTCGGTGATCTGAATTCTTAGCGACACAAATAGCCTTCCGTAGTCTTCCCCTTGTTAAAGCTTTTGCCTCTTTGCCAACTCACATTCCTCATTCTGTTCATATGAAATCTGAGCTGTTCTGTTTTTTTTTTTAAATTTTTTGGCCATCGGTGGTGAAATCCCTCACCAGAAAGAGAATAAGGCGAATTATCTTGTAACGAAACCAGTCATCTAGGAAGGCAAACAGCCTTAGTCGTCCTCTCCTTTCTTGAAACACGCAGTCATCCAGGTAATTGGTATGAACATTCATAATTTCGGTTTTTGGTAGTTTGATTGTAGGATTTTGGTTTATTTTTAGGTCCAAACTGGCGAATTTAGCATTTTATTTCAGCAAAAATTTGTTGTTTGATTGTTGGACTCAGTTACTGGTCTTTCTGTTTACATAATAGATGTTTATGTATCTATGTATCTGGCAAGTAGAAGTCATAACTAGATTTCCACCCGTGCGTTGCACGGTGGAGTTCTAAAGAAATTTCATACATAAATATAATATAATTATGCTTGTCAAATTTAATGTTATAAAGAAACTAAAAAACACAACCTACATGGAATTAATGTGCATCGCATATTTGCAAGTAGCATACAATCAATTTTTTTTTTGTTGACATAGTTTTAAATTCTTGTTATTAGTCCATTGATATCTCGATGAACTAATAATTTTTTTATTAATTCTTATTTTTTATTTCCTTTAAAGACAATAAAACTCGATAGCATAATTCTATATTTAGTTTCATACCTGTGCATTTACAGACATGCTATATATGCTTTACAACCGTGTGTTTTATGGACATGTTATAATAACAAAGTAAAATACAATACAATAGGAGAACATAAAATCATGAAATTATACAATCAAACATAGTAAAATTGAAATTCATTAGGCAAATATGAGATATATCTAACTAAAATGTAATATGTATATAGAATCTCCCAAAAAATATTAAATTAAATGATTAAAAGAAAAAATATTATAATAATAATATTGAAATCTCGATTGATATAGTATTTATTTTCATGTAATTAAAATCTATTAGGCAAATATAAGATATATCTAATCAAAATGTAACATGTAGATAGAATCTCAAAATAAAAATATTAAATTAAATGGTTAAAAAGAAAAGTATAATAATTGAACGAATAATATTTTTTATTAATTCTTATTTTTTATTTTCTTTAAAGATATTAAAATCTAATAGTATAATATATATTAGTTTCATACTCGTGCGTTTCACGAACACATTATGCTTCACATCCGTGCATTTTACGGATATATTATACTGATAAAATAAAATACAATAAAGTAGGAGAATATAAAATGATAAAATAACACAATTGAACAAAGTGAAATTAAAATCTATTAGGCAAATCTGAGATATATCTAACGAAATTGTAATATATAGATCGATCCTAAAATAAAAGTATTAAATTAAATAATTAAAAGGAAAAGTATAATAATAATGAAAAGTAATACTGAAATCAAGATTCATATATTATCTATTTTCATGTAATCAAACTCATTAGGCAAATGTGTGATATATCTAATCAAAATGTAATATGTAGATAGAGTTTTAAAATTTAAATATTAAATTAAATGATTCAAAGGAAAAACATAACAATAAGAAAAAGTATAATAGATGAACCTATAATTTATTTTTTTTTTTTTTACAGGAAATAAAACCCAATAGTATAATCTACATTAGTTTGATACCCGAACATTTACGGACTACTATATTTAACATTTGTGTGTTTCATAGACATATTATACTAAGAAAGTAAAATATAATATATTAGGAGAATATAAAATCATGAAATTATACAACTGGATATAGTAAAATTGATTAAAATGTAATATGTAGATAGAGTTCTGAAATAAAAATATTAAATTAATATATAAATAAAGTCCTGAAATAAAAATATTAAATGTAATATGTAGATATATTTCTGAAATAAAAATATTAAATTATGTATCAAAATAAAAATATTAAATTAATTTATTAAAAGGAAAAACATAACAATAAGAAAAAGTATAATAAATGAACCATTAATTTTTTTATTAATTATTATTTTTTATTTCCTTTAAAGGCAACCGATAATATAATCTATATTAGTTTCACACCCGTACATTTACGGACTACTATGTTTAACACTCCTGCGTCTCACGGACATATTATGCTGAGAAAGTAAAACATAATATATTAGGATAATATAAAATCATGAAATTATACAATTGAACATAGTAAAATTGATTAAAATGTAATATATATGTAGAGTTCTGAAATAAAAATATTAAATTAATATATAGACAGAGTCTCAAAATAAAATATTAATTATAATATGCAGATAGAGTTCTGAAATAAAAATATTAAATTAATATGTAGATAGCGTTCCAAAATAAAAATATTAAATTAATTGATTAAAATAAAAAGTATAACAATAAAGAAAAATATAATAATAATAGAATAATGACATTATCAATTGGTTATTTAAAGGAGCCAGACAATAAGTGGGAAAATCATTTTTAATTGAGCTCACAATCAAATTGAGTCAGACAAACTGTTGATTAATATATATATATATATATAGATAATGCTTTAATGTGAGTAGACTTCGATGTAAGTTTATTTTCACAATCTATGATGTCATAAATTGCACTTCTAACAATTTCATACAGAAATTTTTCCAGTATCAGTGTATACGTAATAGTTGAATCCTATAATAACATTCTGGTTTCTGCTTTGTACATTTTTAAATAAAATTCAAATACTTGCTTAAGATTTTGAGGCTTCATGACTCTTATGGAACTTCCATAAGAGCTGATAATCCGTTCCATCACATTCCACATTAAAAGCTTCACCAAATTCTTTTGTTTCTTGAGGAAAAAAAAACCCCAGGTTAATGAGCTATTAAAAGAGTCTTCAAGAAATCATGATTCTTGATGGATTTTTGAGGTTCTGAAATCTCTCAGTTTCTCAGATTTTGGAATTCTTGAATGAAATCCCACTTCCCTTTTCTTCTTCATACAAGTAAAATATCTTTTTGCATTGTGATTTTTCTTGGGTTCTTATTTCTAGCAATTTAAAGCCTGTTAATTTACTTATAGAATGTAATTTTTAAAGCTTAGCTTAACATGCTAAGAGAGGACAATGGAGATACTAGTCGTTAGTGGATGAGGGCTTATTCTCTTGCTTGGCATTTTTACTGTATTATTCTTTACGACAAAAGGGTGAAAAACTAAACAAAGTAGTCGTCTTTAATGTTGTTTTGTTGGGCTTTCATTTGTACACTGTTTAGGAGAAAGGAAAAGAGGTTATTTTCTTCTCCTGAAGTTATCATTTATGGGATGAAGCTTTTTCGGGATGCCATTGGCAACCCTCACTTTTTTTATTGAGAGAACTGTCCTTTTGATGTATTCACAAAATTATTGGGCTTATAAGAATTCTTAAGATGACTTCAAGAGACTGCTTCAATATTTGTGGACTTATCCATTCCATCCCCATAGTAATGCACTGAAAGGTGGGTTTCCCTTTTTTTTCCTCTAACCTTGTGGGCTTGTTGGCATGGTTTTTTTTTTGATGGCTTTGTGTGCATATCTTTTCTTGGTTGCTGATGGTGTTCTCCAAATACTGTTGGAGCTACTAGTCTCACTGAAAACTGATATGGGCTGTTGATGATGTCTTTATGATGTTGGATATAGTTGCTGCTGGTAATCAGCTGATGCTGCCGTTGTTCACTGATTTGGGCTGCTGATGCAGTCTCCTTTTTTAAATGGCTCGCGCTATTTTTGTGTATTTATTAGGTTAGCCTTTTTTTCCCCAGTTCTCAGTTATTTTAGTTGGAAAAGTGTTTGAGAATATTCCCCTTTGCCCGTCTGTAATGTTTTGTAAATGAAATGAAAAGTTTATTTAAAAATTTATAGCGTATTTGATATGTAACAGGAGTATGACATTTTTTTCGACATATTTAAATATGAAATCTTATCTTATATATATTAAAGTAGGATAGTTGTCATATACAGGTTTTCAAGCCAAAACAACTATCCTGGCTTTATATACTTATTTTATTTTATTTACTATTTATTAATAATAATATAATAATAATCCATTAGTATTATCCATTAATTGCATTTTACTATTATTTTATTTTATTTTATAATAAAAGATCAAATTATATATTTTTTTTTATTTTATATATAATATATTATTTGTTATCTATTAGTATTTTTTATATTTATTCTATTAGTTTTTAGGATATTTTCAAAGATTTAATATTTCTTCAAAATTCTAACAGTTGATAGACAAATTTCAAGTGTTAGGTTATAAGGTCTTCCTTCTCATTTTGATTAAGTGCTAACTCGTGAGGTTGATGTGTCAAGAACGGAATTTTAATAATAGCGGAAGCCTTTAACGATTAAAAATTGATACAAATACAGTTCAAAACATCAAGGCGCTTTCGCTGTGCACTCTGATGATTAAAGTCATCGCGGCTACCCACAACGAAACCCCGGCCACCCACCGAAGTCTCGATCACATACATGTATTTTCTCCATCTTTGGGACGATCTGGCCACAGAACTGTTAAATCCAATGCTTACAAAATTATAGAAGATTGGGGGTGAGTATAAAAGTACTCAGTGAATAATAACATGTGTTGGTCTATGCAAAATAATACAGAAGAGGACATTTTATGCACAAAGAAGGTCATTCACAAAGATCGATGATACAAATCTCGGACACATCACTAGTTTAGCTTCTACCCGTAAGCCATATAATTTAATAACAGATCAGTATGGTCAAGACCATATAGCAGGGCCATAATACCATAAAACAATTCAGATAGTAGAGCAAAACAAGTATATAGCGTAACTAGCGATGGCCAAGACCAAAGAACAATTATTTATTCAGAGCAATGGTGCACTGTCAATCACTAAAGGCCAAATACAATTAAGAAAGGGATCCAAGATACAAGGAGAATAACAGAGCCAAAGGATAAAAAATGATAGAATCATTACATGTACTACTCACAAGATAATCATGAGTTTCATATAAAGAGAAGGAAGAACGAAGACATTCACAAGAGAAGCATGATTTTCAAAGAGAGAGAGTCAATACACGTGTTACTCACCTCAAATATTCATTGAATAATTCCAAGTAGAAATGCCTTTCAAACCTTAAAATTCCTCAATTAAAGCTATTCATTAGGTTACAATCGTTCTATATATGATAATGACCCTTTTTCTAAAGACTACTAGGTATTTTAGTGAGTTTCTGGGTTTATTCTTTATCCCACCGTAGCGATGGACGAATCTAGGTGTAAGGGAGGGGAGGTTGGGGTGTTGGCAATGCTTGGGAAACTTTAGGGACTAATAACCCTTTTTATATTAGTTGAAAATTAGCTAGTTTTAATAAACTTTGTGTTCCACCAAAGACGTTGCGACACGTGGCACAATTTGAAGCCGTACACCTTACGAGGCTGTGTAGCAAAATGAGGTTCGCTCGTTTATTGCTCGAGATATCCTTTCACTTTGTGGTGTTTTGTGACTAAGTCACCTCACTTTGATTGAGATTGATTAAGGACCGAAATCCTTCTTTGGCTTCAATTGAGCAAACATCTTGAAATCTTCTAGTGCAACAGAAGCAATTATTCCATCATCGTCAAATGTAGCTTAAATTTTGCGCGATGTTACATGATGGTATGATAATAAAATAAAATTAAATCATTATCAAAACTTTTACGTTGATTCAATATTATAAGCCACAAGCCATAAAGCCTATGACTGTATGTTTGGTATATTATTACTTAATTTATTTTTCTTTGAAAAAATATATATTGGTAAAAGTTTAAGTTGAGGGGAATACTATAGTAATAATATATGATGGTGATGGAACAAAAATAAAAAAAATTAAAACAAAAATTTAAGTTGAGGAGATACAATATTGATAATATTTGACAGTTTCACCAAAAAAAATATTTGATCTTAATGATGATTTAGAACAAAAATAAAAAATTTTCTTAATTCTTTTTAGAGCTGAAAGTGATTAAAATTTAATGTTAAGGATAAATCATATAGAATTTATCTTTTACTCTAATGCTGCTTTCCTTGGGTCTTTTGTAATAAGATGACGTATACTTTTAAATTTTTTAGAATAAATTAATGAAATAGTGATTTTTTTTAGAGAATGCATAAGGAAATGTGAAAAATAATTTTTCCAAGAAGATGTGGTGGAGAATGAATTTGGAAAAGAATTCATTTTGGTCATCTACACCCTAATATATATCGACTGACAGAATATGAGTGTGGGGTAACTCTGGAGTTACATAAATTTTGTATGCACTCTTTTCTATAGTTTCTTCGTTTCTATACTCTATATGATATTAATTTTGTGTTAAAAAATTCTTCATTCTCATTTTCATTAGTTGAGAATATTGTTCTATGAATAACAATTTAATTAACTTTGTGTGAAGTGAACATATTATATGTTTTAATTTAATTCTGTTTATGTATATTAGTAAAATATGTATAAGAGTGAGTTGTATGTAATAAAATTGCAATTGTTTAGTTTTTCAAATTACTACGTATTTTTTCCTGCTAATTATTTTATTCTGTGCAAAGCACAAGTATAAAGCTAGTAAAAGGTAACACATGCAATTGGTTATATATCATTATAGAAATAGATGTAAAGTTATATTTCTATGGTATATTTTGTGAACAAAAAGTTTTTCTATTAATGACAAAGAAAACATGTTTTCTAGAAATCAATTTTCAGACAAGACAAACAGAACACATTTTCAACCAATTGAAAAATAAAGAATAAAATCAGAAAACAACAAATATTCTAGAAAATAAAAATAAAAACACAAACAGAACGGCAGATAAACGTAAATTACCCATAAAATAAAATAAAATAAAACAGAAGTAGCGTTATCTAAACACTGTTTATCTAACAAATGTACACAAAAATCATCATCATTGTTAAAAATATCTTCCAAGAACCGTTTCCAACTGATTGACAACCCATCTAATATTGACCTTTCACATAAAATGGGCTTACATAAATCAGGAATCGACGGCGAGCATTCTATCTGGAGGATAGTACTACCTGGATTTTCATCAATCGTGTCGCACTGGATAACTTCTCAATGGCGTGAGCTTCTTTTGTTTCCCGTTTTTCTCTCGTTCGCTGTCACCATAAGTTCTTCATTTCCCATTTTTCGCCCCCACAAAAATCATTAATTCCAAATACCTCCCTTGAACTCCAATCATCGATATGTATCAGAATCCTTCGCTTGATTCAACCATTATTTGACTTCATTTTCACTATATATTGCTCTGATTTTCTCAATAAATTTTTTTGGCATTTTCATTTCGATTTATCCATTAGGGTTTTAGGGAGAAATTAGGGATCGAGGAATTGGAATAGAGTAAATACTGTTGATTGAAGACGAAAATGGAGGCCGCGGCCGGTGTTGCAGCCGTCCGTGGAGTTTCTTTGCCGCAGTCATCGTCTCTACCGTCCCGCAAGGAGTGGCGTGCTGTCTCTGAGCAATCGGTTCGAAGTTCGACTGACGTGGTACTCTTACCCGAAAATTCCACTTGCATTGCGTTTCTGTGCTCAGTTTCTAACAAGACTTGTCTTCTTTGAAAGTTTTTGTGCTCTATGGTTTTTTCCTTTCTCCTCTATTTCTTATTTTTTTTATTTAATTTAATTTAATTTATTTTCTTATGGCCTTATGGTGATATCTAGGAAGTGGAGAGGTCGAAGCTTGGGCAATCTGATGAGAGACTGATATATGAGGTAGTTTTTCTTCGTTTACTTTTACTCTTTTGCTGGGTGGGAGTGGAAATGATGGTGATTTTGGGAGTTCTCTAAAGGTGCAGCAGCGGAGGGAACCTACTGATACCGAATTCTGCTCGATAACCATTGACGGAGGTTCAGAGAGTGATATTTTGCAGCAGAGTCTTCACACTGTGTTGAAAGAAAGAGAGCAGTTTGAGCATATGGAGATTGAGCTTCGCGCTCAATTCATTGCAAGATCCAGTATTATGGAGATACAGACTAAATTTGATGCTCAGATCAACGAGCATGCAAATGCTAATATCAAGCTTCAGGTTCTCAGTTTATTTGTCAAGTTCTCACGGATGTCTTCTAGATAAATGGGTGTGGTTGTATCCTGCTTTCTTGGCAATTTATTGCTGAAATTTTTGACTATTATTGGTTGCGTAGAAACAACTGCATGAAAGGGAGCAGCAGATACGTGAGCTTGAAAGGACAATGGAAGAAAAGGAAAGAGAGTTGAGCACAATCAGATTAGATAATGAAGCAGTTAGTTTCTGAAATCATGTCGCTTGCTTCTCAGTTTGCGTCTTAGCAGTTGATTCTGGGTAATTGTTTCGTTAATGATCATCTTTATCTAATTTAGCAGGCGTGGGCCAAAGAGGATCTTCTGAGAGAGCAAAGCAAAGAGCTTCAGAGCTACAGGTTTGCATTTATGTTTCTTGCGAGCATTTCACTTACAACCTGGGTTATAGGTCTTGTTCCATCTTAATGAATAACAAGTTTGCTCAAATGCTTTTGCAAATTTATCACATTCTTTATTTATTTTAACTTGGTGAAACAAAATTTTCTTACTGTTCGGCATAATACCTTCCTGAATGGAATGGTGAAAAAGGATTTATGGTGCCAATTCCAAAAGGGTTAGTTTGTTGTTATTCTTTGCTTTGCTCCATACTTTTGCATACGGTATCTCAAATCCTTGGTCAGAACAATTTAAACTTGCTTATGGAAAAATAATTTAGATGAGCTGTGTCCTTTTGCAGGAGAGAGATGGATAACTCAGAAGCTGAAAGAATGCAACGTATTAAAAAAATACACGACCTACAGGAACGTATTCAAGAGAAAGAGCGTCAATTCACCGATCTCAAGAAGAGGTTTGTTACCTTTTGTGTCTGTGATTTTTCTTACTTAGGTGATGTTAATTCATCAACTTTCGTCTTTCTGTACCTATAGGTTCTTCTTGTCATTTGCCAGTTTCCATGATTCCAGTTTAGACACTTCATGTATTGTCATTAGTACGACACGTTTGGACTTCCATAATCTCTTTGGAACAGATAGTTGGCCTGTATTAAGCTGTTTCATGACATGCCCAGGAACTGCTTTTCTGATACTTTTGTCATTTTGATTCAGCATAGGATTGCTCAAGAAACCATTCATTTTAAAGATGAGCAGTTAAGAGAGGCTCAGGCTTGGATAACTCGCGCTCAAGAAATTGATGCCTTGCATTCAACTGGTAACCAGAGTTTACAAGCTGAGCTGAGGGAACGAACAGAGCAGTGTAATCAGCTGTGGTTTGGTTGTCATAGACAGGTGATTAAGCTATAGAATTATCATAATCTTTACTTTCTAGTGTATGATATTAAATCTAAAGTTGGGAGACTAATAATCTTCTATGCCTGTTAGTTTGGTGAGCTGGAAAGATGTCATCTACATATACAACAGCTGCAGCTTGAACTGGCTGATGTAAGAGAAAAGAATGGAAGCATCTCTGATGGGTCACATGCATCTCAGACAAATTCAAAAGACGCTTCTCAACTTCGGCAGAACAATGTTAACCAGCTGCAAGTCAATGAAAATGCTACGCTAAGTGGAAATTCTAGCAGCCTGCAAACTGAAAGTTCTGATAGTGCTTCATCTTTTCCTGCTGGAGGGAACATGTTTGTGCCGGTAATATGTGCAATTTCTTTTCCCTTTTTTTTTCCGATTAGCATCCTATTCAGTAGGTTTTGTTGATGCATGAACTCTAAATGGTTAGCTAAATTGTGGATCTTATGCCAAGTGGCTTATGGCATATGTGATGTTAGTTAATGTTTGTGTACTTCTGTTTTTACTTTTATCCTCTAACATATCTTCTATTGGTATAAAAAATCATCAAATATCTTTGCTTTGTGGTTGGATCTTTAGGTTATCATTCAGCTTCATTGATTTACCAATATTAATTAGTCTTGTTTTGTTTTTTTGGAAGCGTTATTTTGTCTTTTAGGATATTGGTAAACTATTGTGAACCTCCCCATGCTTGAGGGAAATTCTATGAGTTAACAAATTACCTCAATTCTTGCCATGCATCCTAATATGCAGTATAAGTGTTACCAACTTGTAAATATCTACATCATGATACTTGACTTCATTTTCCTTTTTTCTAGGCCGATCATGTTCATGGGGTCCCATTTGCTCCATCATCCCTATTTGGGATGCCGCCCTACCTTTCACCTGGGCAGATGACCGCTTTGAATCCATTTATGATGCATCAACAGGGGATACCCCATTCTCTATCGTCTAGTGTTGCTCAATCTCATTTTCACTCAGTATCAGCAATGACTTCTCCACAACATTGGCCGAATCATCAGGTAGCAAACTAGTAATCAATTGAAACTATTTTCACACTCCTGCTGCCTGCTAGTTGCTCTTGTTTGGTAATACTTAGCTCTTCCTTTTTTTGTTATAAGGTTCTAGCAGATAATCGCCAAGACATGCCGACTCACCATTATCCTCTTCAAGCTGAACCAAACTTTTTGGGAGCAAATTCTAATTATCACCATGAAGTATCAGTGAGTGGGCAGGTGGTGCTTCACGGAAACTATTTTGACGTCAATGTCAGCCAAGGGATGGAGCCTGATTCTGTGGTTTCATCATCAAATGAAGGGGGGCAGGTTGGCATTTTAAGTTGTTCACCTTGTATCAATATGCTTAGTCTTCTAAACCACTGCAACATTTTTCAGGTTATCCAGTCTTTAGACAAAGATTACCTGTTGGTGACGAATCTCCACGGAGATTGCAACAAATTTCTTCCCATTTTCAGCACGTCCTCCAACTGGATCCTCTCGGAAACAGTAATGAGACCCAGGTTTGATTTTTCATCTCTCTAATGTTTTTAATTTCCTCAATTAGCTGATTACTGGCTCTAAAGTAAGCTGCAATGCATCTTGTGTCATGCTAGTTTCTGATCTCATCTTGAATTGTGATTGGCATAGGGCCCTGTCACTGATCAAGGACTAGAGGGTAAAAATTTAGTGATGGAACGGCCCAGCTCTCATGTCAATACATCCTCGTCTGAAGTACCAAATCATGCTTTGAATTACAGCGAAATGACAAATGCTGCTCCTTGTGAAACCATTTCTTCTGCTGCTCAGAACAATGCATATGTCGTTTCAAAGCCTCCAGAGAGCTCTCTACTTGATGAAAGGTCATTGCTTGCTTGCATAGTTCGCACAATTGGATCTGGTGGTAGAACTAGGATCAGCTCAACGGTTAGTTATTTGAATTTTTTTTTCCCAATTATTTATTTTTGGGTTCTGATTTATAAAATATTATGTAGGTTATTACTAATGTTTCTATGATTTGGTTGGTTGTATTTGTTTTCTGTGTCCAATGCAGCTTCCAAATAGGCTTGGAAAAATGCTAGCCCCTCTAAACTGGCACGATTACAAGAGGAAGTATGGAAAACTTGATGACTTTGTGGCATGCCATCCCGAAGTACAAAATATCTTTCTATGCAACCGTTGTTGCCAATTTCTGATTGAGGTTTATGTTCGATATTGATTGAGTGTTCTTATCTACGTTTCAGCTATTTGTAATAGAGGAGGACTACATCCGGCTTCGAGAAGGTGCACAAGAAATTATAGCAGCCACAGCAGCTATTGCTAAAGTTGCAGCAGCAACAGCACCATCATCTCACTCATCATCACTTGTACCTTCTGTTGCAGTTACACCAATGGCGGAATTCCACCGATTAAAGAAGGTAGCATCTCTTGACTCTGCGGCCTTACAGGCTGAAAGGACAGTTTTGGTTGACTTGTCAGCTTCAAATTTGCCACCTTTACCAACTATTTTTTACAGTTCTCGCCTATGCAGAACCAGCACGTGAATGGTATTGCATTTAATGGTCTTGGTGGTGTCTCGAATGTAAAAATTTTGAGCAGGCCTAAAGACCAGAGGGAAGCTAATGGTCCTAACATTAAGCAAGGTCAGACTGTGGACTTAACAGTTGGAAATGGAATGAAAACTGACGGCTATGATTTTCTTAAAAGCAAGTTTACATCCCATGGAGCCCTGTAACTAGTATGATTGGTAAACTGCCTGGCAGGTATTTACTTTAGAAGTCCGCATCGTTCTTGATTCTGTACCTACTGATGAATAAAATTTATCGAAATCAGCTGTACTTATGCTGGATAATTGGAGCTGAATCAAGTGGTAAAAGATAGTAAGTTTATTTATATTTGTAATAATATGTTTTTCTTTTCTGTTTCTTTTGCAGAATACACTTTGTTAGTTATTAGTCCTGACAATGTGAATCTTGCTACTGGATATGGGAGTCAGATATATGACATTCTATATCCATCTTTTGTTTGAAAATTTTGTAGGTTCTCTGGTTAAACTCTTAAGGTAAAAATAGGTTATCTTTTTACTAACTTGCTCACTGTGTTATAGAATGTAAAATTCACATATTGGTTTTGAAATAAGAGAGGAAAAAGGAAGAAAGAAAAGAAAAAGAGGGGGGGAGGGGATATTCTCAGTTTTGTCTGTATATGGAGAAAATTCAAAAGATAATCCTCCGGTACGCCATGAACTCTGCTTAGTATGTAATAGGTAAAGCATGAAAAATTGTGTTACTTTGGAATACTTTCCTTTAAATTTATGTGGAACTTGGTGAATATCTGGAATATCCGAATATAGTGGCATGTTTAGGTGAAGGTCGCATTCACACTGCCGCTGAATTGAAAAAATGCTTTCTTTATTATTTAGTCTTGTTTGGCGAAATAAGCTCATTCCTTAAAGCTCTGGGAACCATAATTTTTTTTTAGAATTTTTATTTATTTATTTTCTTTACCTTTTTTTATTTATTTATTTTTGGGTGGGGGGTGTTGGGTGATCATGTGTCTGTATAACAGCTTATAAGTCAACTAATAACAGCTTATAAGTCAACTAATAGAAAACTCCGTAGCTCTCTGATTTATAATCTGTGGGACCAGAGCTTATAAGATGCACTTGTACATGCTCTCAAGCCTCAATTCCTCTCACCAATCTGTTCAAGATCTTGCCTAAAGGCTAGAGAACATATGGCTTCTATAATTTATTAATTTAGAGAAAAAAAAGGTCCATGATATTTGTAGCTAACAGAGTAATAATGTTAGTTTCTGGAAAGTAAATGAATTATTAAATATGGTTTTAATAAACATATGTCCATGTTAGTTTCTATAATTTATTAAATATAGTTTTATTATTAAGGATATGTATGGGGCAACTGTGAATTTGAGACTATGTGAAGATGTGTCGGTTATGTTACCGGTTGACATTTCATTTTATGGAGTCACCCTCTCCACCTGAAGAAAAAAGGAAGGGAAGAAAAGCGATTTCTCTTCACTTATTGTACCTCCTCATAAATCCTTTCTTTGTTAGGCTGAAAAGGCATCAAGAAGCTCCACAATCTAAATATTTCTTTATTCTTGACAATGTTTTTGCCTTAAAATTAAGAAACGTGTGACATTTGTACATTGTTTTCATACATGGAATTGCTGTATTATTCTGTTTCTCCTGGATTGCCATTAATTTCCGGTGATTGGTTCAGGATATATCTGTAGTGAATGTTGAACGTACTTCTGGAGATGATGACAGCAAGGAGTTGGACTACTCTTAGTTCGAATCTTCATTACTATTTATATATTGAAGTCTATTGAAAGGTGGAAAATACTTGCTGTTGCTGTCTTGCTGATCTGTTATAATATAGTCTCTTTACTCAGAGAAATATGCCTTCATTACTATGTTTTGCACTGTACCCTGAAAACATTTAATAGCCTGCAGTAATGTGAAAAGAGAGTGATGTTCTAGATGGCTGAATTACTTGATTTTTTTTTTTTTGCCTGTTATTTGCTGTGAATTATTGTGGCATGTTCGTTGGGACGATTATTGGATACAATAGAATTGGAAGGGGTTGATAAGGAAGGAAAGAAAGGAAGTTAAAAATCTTCTTGTATTCTTGAGTAGTGCTTTCTAAATATGCACTTTTGAATGTTCTCAATGCTCATTAGTTCATAATAATAACATAAAACGGTTTTCTTGTCATGTGATAGGATCCGAACGAAGGTGTGAGTATTATATTATCATTATTATGCATGTATCTACACAATTTCCATCAATTTTTGGAGTTTTAAAAATGCGTGCTGGGAATGGAGCAGTGATGTTAATCTTTACGCTTTGTTTATTGGTGGTTAGATGGTGCTAGTCTGAGTGGCAATGGTTGGTCGCACAAGGGACGACTCTTTTTATTGGGGCTGATGATCGCATGGGTAGTTTGAGTCTTGAGAGGCATCGGTGGTTGATTTGTGTTTTGATGATCAATCAACATATTATTAAAGGGGAATTAGTCTGTAGTACAATTGTACGGTAATGTTCCCCTCAAAAACTGAGTTTTGAGGGATATTATAGAAATTTTATGTCTTCCCGGCCATCCATGCGGTTTATTATGTTTTTTCTATTATTATTTTTTTAAACTTTGAATAAAATCTTGAAGATTTATCTAGTTGTGTTAACACTAAAGTCTAATTCATATGATTTCCTCAACTTTTCTTATCTGATAGCATTTCTGGCTTATGAATTATTATTGTTATTTTAAATTTCTTTGGTCCAATTAGTTGCATCAGCCAGCTATTTTTCCGCCTTTCTCGCCCAATTTGTTTCCATCTTATCGTCATTCAATTTTTCCCCATTTTTATCTCTTTTCATGCTTATATTTTCCATATTCATAAATCACAGTTCATATATTCCCTTCCTTCTTGGCTGTTTCTTTCCTTCCTTGTCTCCCTTCTCTAAATTTCATTCCTTTCAGAATATCCGATCTCTAATTATCAAAAATTGATTCTAAATCTTTGAAACCTTCAATGCTTAGCGTACAAAATGCAAACGTCTTCCACAATCGAATTAATCATATATAGTCATTTGTCTCTATGTATGCGTTTGTGTACGCATCTACGAGTTTGTTTCTAATTGTGCCCAAATGAGTTTGTTTTGATTGCGTAGAGAGGCTATGAAGATGAAGATAAACTGACCCGTAGTTTGGCGAGCACAAGCTAGACCATTGGCCATTTTTTGCAGTCTTTAAATGGAACTTAAAAAAATGAGCAGAATTAATAACATATGGTTTAAATTGCTCACCAACTGGAATCATGTATATTTGATTTGTAGCCCCTTTTTCTTTTTTAATAACTAGTTATTTCATCAGTGCATTGTACGGGATAATAATATCAGATAATATGAACAATTCAAGAAGATTAAATATAATTATATAAAAAAGATTTTAAGTTATAATATTTGATCATTGATGTCTGTGTAAAAAAATAATATATGTGCTACGTGTGATATGATATATTTTATTAATGAAGATAAAAAATGGTCACATAAAAAAAAGTAAAAAAAAAATATTGAAGAAAATTTATAGAGTTTGTATTAGGCTGCAAGGGTGAGTTTTTGAAGTTTGTATTAAGCTGCTAGTCTATAACACATGAGAAAAGATGTTGCGTCCAATAAACATAGCTTGAATAAATGATGATGAATAATACATCTATTTCTCCAGTTATAATAGAACTTGTTGTTTGGCCATTTTTAACACAAATTATAATTTTTAGAACTTTTCAATTTATAACCCTTGAAATATCTATATAAAATTGTTTATGAGTGAACACTAACTTTTTCTACAAAATGCATATGTGATATATAGCTCCGTTTTCTTTTCTTTTTTACTTTTCTAATATGTATTAATGATATCTAATTTTTTTAACATGTATATTTTACAAACTAAATATTTTAATATGCTAATATAATTTGTCAGTGTTTAAAGAATTTAACTATCATTACCAATTCAATTGGAAAAATCAGGAATTGGTGAATACAGTCACCAATCTGGAAAGCAATTCGACACTGGGAGATAAATATGCATACGGTTCATAATGAACTTTTTGAAAGCTCAAGGCCTATAAATAGAGGTCATATTATGCATAACCTTCTCCAAGCAACTCAATATATATATATATTTTCAATTCTTTTCACTAAATAACCAATGTAAGGTTACCTTTCTATGCCCGAAGTCCAATTATTACTGGCCCTTAAAAAATGAAATAAAATTTCAACTTTTTTTAATTAAAAATCCACGTGAAAATTCAATTATAATATCCAAAAATCAATTAATTACATTTTTATTATAGAGTTTTGCAAATTATTTAACAATTTTATAAATTTTAGCATTTATTTTTTAAGTTTTCAATTAAAACATGTTCAATCTCGATTTAACCCGATCGTTAGTTTTTCAGGTTCGATAATCAGTTTGGTTTTCTAACTATTTTTGAATATTGAGACCAATCTGGAAAGCAATTCGACTGTGTGAGATAAACACGGATATGATTTACCAGTTTACAATAAAAGTTTTTTTCAATAATGATCAATTAAAATTTCGAACATTTTAGAAACTCAAGGCCCAAAAGTTAAGGCTCTGTTATGAATAACCGTTTTTCAAGTAGTTTAATATAAGTATACATCCTCAAAATTTTTAATAAATAATTAATGTGGGATTCTCTTTTTGTGTTTGAAGTCATATTTTCAATTACTCTTAAAAAAGAAACAAATTTCAATTTTTTTAATGACAAATCTATTTGAGAATTCAATTATAATACCCAAAAGTCACTTACTTTTACTTTTATTGAGTTTTGCTAATTATTTGACAATATTATAAATTTTAGCATTTATTTTCTAAGTTTTTAATTAAAATCGGTTTGACCTTGGTTGGACCTGATTTGACATTTTGAATCTTGAACCGTTAGCTTTTTTTATTCAATAGCCGGTCCCGTCTTCTGAATATTTGTGAATACTGGAACCAACTTGAAAAGCAACCTAATAGTATAAGAAAATATAGATACAATTTACAAGTTTACAATAAACTTTTTCTAATAATGATCCATTAAAATTTTGAACTTTTTGGAAGTTCAAAGCCTATAAGCTAAAGCCTTATTATGCATAACCCTTCTCCAAGAAACTTAATATAGGCATACATTCTCAATTCTTTTTACTAAATAATCAATATGGGATTTCGTTTCCATGCTCAAAATTACATTTTCAATTGCTTTTAAAAAAAGGAATAAAATTTCAACATTTTTAACGATAAATCTATATGGAAATTCAATTAGAATGCCTAAAAGTCATTTGATTGCACTTTTATTATGGAGTTATGTGAATTATTCTACAATTTGATGAATTTTAGTATTTGTTTATTAAATTTTTAATTAAAATCGGTTATACTCGATTTGATCTTTTGAACTTTGAATGGTTAGCTTTTCCAGTTTGATGACCGGTACTTTTCTTAACATTGGTGAATACTGAAACCAATTTGAAAAGCAAATCATTAATATGAGATAAACACAGATACAGTTCACTGGTTCATAATAAACTTTTTTTTTAATAATGATCAATTAAAATTTTGAACTTTTTGAAAGCTCAATGCCCTATAAGCTGTGGTTCTATTATGTATAACTCTTCTCTAAATAACTTAATGTAGGTATACTTCCTCAATTATTTTCAATAATTAACCAATGTGGGACTCCCTTGCTATGCTTCAACTCACATTTCCAACGGTCCTTAAATAGGGATGCATATTGAGCCGGTCAGTTGGGGCGGCTTGTGGCCCGGCTCGTATAATACCCAAAAGTTACTTAGTTGCACTTTTATTGAGTTTTACTACTTATTTGACAATTTTATAAATTTTAACATTTATTTTTTATGTTTTTAATTAAAACCGGTTGGACGTTGACTCTACCCGATTCGAACTTTAAAACCTTGAACTGTTAGCTTTTCTGATTTGATAATCAGTCCAGTTTGTTGAACATTGGCGAATATTGAAATCAATCTAAAAAAGCAATCTGACGGTGTGAGATAAACACGATATTTACCAGTTCACAAGAAGTTTTTTGAATAATGATCTATTAAAATTTTAAACTTTTTGGAAGCTCAAGGCCCATAAGCTAAGGGAGTATTATAAATACCCTTCTTCAAGTTGCTTAATATAAGCATACATCCTCAGTTTTTCACTAAATAGCTAATGTGAGATTTTCTTTCTATGTCTAAAGTCACATTTTCAATGACTCTTAAAAAATGAATAACATTTTAATATTTTTTAATGACAAATCTATATTAGAATTCAATTATAATAATACTCAAAAGTCACTAAATTACACTTTTATTGAGTTTTGCTAATTATTTGATAATTTTATAAAACTTACCATTTATTTTTTAAGTTTTTAATTAAAACGGGTTCGACCTTGGTTCGACTCAATTCCACCATTTGGATCTTGAACCATTAGCTTTTCTAGTTCAATAACAGGTCTTGTTTTCTTAACATTTACAGATATTGGAACCAGTCTGAAAAATAATCTGACGCTGTGAGATAAACATGAATACGGTTTATTGGTTCACAATAAACATTTTTTCAATAATGATTCACTAAAATTTTTAATTTTTTAGAAACTCAAGACTCATAGGCTATGGCCCTATTATTAATAATCATTCTCCAAAGAATATATTCTCAATTATTTTCACTAAATAACCAATATGTGATTCCTTTTCTATATCCAGAGTTACATTTTCAATAGCTTTTAAAAAAAGGAAAAAAATTTCAATTTTTTTGAATGGTAAAGATCAAAAAAATAATAAAATCGAATATTCTTTTTTCTATATTATTTTAGATAAAAATTAAATTATTTTAATTATTTAATTAAAATCAGTCTGATAATCTTGCACCGTTATCTTTTCTGATTCGATAACAAGAACATTTATAAATACTAGAACCAATTCAAAAAAATCTAATGGTGTGAGATAAAGACGAATACGGTTCAACGGTTCACAATATACATTTTTTAAATAACGATCCATTAGAATTTTAAACTTTTTCGAAGCTTAAGACTTATACGTTAAGTCTCTATTATAAATAACACATCTCCAAGTAGCTTAATATATGTATACATCCTCAATTCTTTTCACTAAACAATCAATATGGAATTATCGTTCTATGCCTAAAATCACATTTCAATGACTCTTAAAAATGAATAAGATTTCAGTTTTTTTTAAACGATAAAGATAAAAAGTTATAAAATCAAATGTTCTTTATCTTTATCATTTTAGGTCAAAATTAATTTTTTTAAAATTATTTAATTAATATCGGTCAAATGACCTTGAATTGTTAGTTTTTTCAATTCGATGACATATTTAATTTTCTGAATATTGGCGAATACTGAAATCAATTCATAAGCAATCAGATGGTATAAGATAAATTAAAATAAAAAATTAAGAAAATCGATCAAAAATAAAACTATTTGAGCTAAGGAATGGAAAGTTTAAATTAAAGTGAAAGAGATTTGAGAAATCTTAAATAGAATGAGTTTTATTAGAAGAATAAATGAAAATCTCGATAAAGAAATAGAGATATTTTTGGATAAAATGAAATCTGATTTGTTATTTGCGTTAAAAATTGGAAAATATAGTGATAATAATAAGCTAAATCAAATAAATCTATAAGTGATATAAAATAAAGTAAAATTAAAAACCTATAATAAAATGAATGGCCAAGATTGCAAATAAATTGAATCGTTCATATGATTTAATCCGATTTAGCAAGTGAAAATGAGTGAGAAACGATAAAAAGGAAACTATTCTGTATATATATATATATATATGTAGATATACTTTTAAGAGTCTTGGGAATGCGTAGTTAAAGTTTCAATTTACTAATATATTAATTTGTTTATTTATAAGATATAAGAGATACGGATAATTTAACTTATGATTTTTTAGAGTTACTTTCAAGAATTTTCCTCTTATGTGATGCATAGATAAATACCGTGTAAATTTAAAATACATATGACTTTAGTTTAAAATACAAATAGTGTGCATGGACATGGGCGAGATTTTTTTTTAACAAAAATTTCTAGAAGATCTTGAAAATTTTTGCAATTGGTTATAAAAATACTATATCTTAGAATTATTAATGAAAATAGTTAATTGGGACAATGCAATAATTTCTCTCTCTAGTACAGAGCCTTCGGTTTTCCTCCCATTCGTGGGAAACTTTGTTCCTATCTTTCTACAGATTTTGATTTCTTTTCTTACTATGTTTCTGATTTACTCATTGTTGTTCATGGAGTCGGAGTTTGCGGGACTAAACATCTCAGCTGAAGAGGAAGATGAGATAGTGCTCGATGGTGTTTCTCATCCAGAAGGCTCGATTGGAGTCCATCTCTGTCTAGTGGGGAGACTGCTAACGGACCACTTGGTTCACCTGAATTCTATGAAAAATAGACTAGCTACTGGCTAGTTTGTGGCGTCCGGGTAGAGAGATGAACGTCAAAGAAATTATAGATTAGAGGTGTCTATTTTAGTTTAATCATGAAGTCGATATGAAAAGGGTATTTGAGGAAGGGCCTTGGACGTATGGCAATCATCTGTTGATCTTGTATCGTCTTCGGATAGGTAAATTTCCAACCCAGGGTCCGTTATTCTTTGTTAATTTTTGAGTGCAAATATAAAACCTACCGGTAGGCTATATGATGGAGTCGGTGGGTCATCAATTGGCGAATTTTATTGGTATTTCTGTTGAATGAGACACCAATAACAATGTGAGCATATGGAGGGAGTATATGCGTGTGAAAGTCCAGATCGATGTTAGAAAATCCGTTAAAACGATGCAAAAAGATCAAAAACCCTGGCGGAGAATGGTCTATTGTGCATTGCAAATATGAAAAACTCAGTACTTTCTGCTAGTTGTATGGGGTGCTTGGACATTCCAATAGATTCTGTGACAAGAATTTTACAACACTGACTGCAGCTCTTACTAAAGAATGGGGTGTTTGGTTGCGAGCTCCTTCTCGAATGACCGGGGACGTTTCCGGCGAGAGGTGGTTAAAGGAGGAAAGAGAATATTTTTCCGGGTCTAGTTATGGTAGGGAGATAGAGTCGGGTAAGGGGGAGGAATCAATGGATTCTGAATCAAATCATGATGACAAAGGCAAATAAACGGAAATTCAATTTTCTAATATTGTCTAATAAAGGAAGGAAAATCAACCTTAACTGCACGGGGAATTTTGAGGAATTGAGACGCTACAATAGCATCATGTAAGGATCAGAAATGGGCCAAGATATTGAGATGAGACAGACCGATGATTGGCCGGATATCAATGGAGAAAGGAAGAGACGTCGTAGGCCTGACTCGAATAAAGACAAAAGACAATTGGCGATTTTGGACTCTGCTGCTCAAGAACTTCTGCCAAAAAACTTGAAGTTGGCAGGCTCTGGTTTCCAGGCTTGCCGGGGCCAATGAAGCTCTTATGTCGGAACTGCTGGGGACTTGGCAAGCCCCGTGCAGTTGTTGCTCTTAGCAAGATTATGCTGTCTCGTCAGCCAGACGCTTTCTTCCTTTCTGAAACGTTAGTTTATTATAGTAGTATTGAAGCTCTTCATGTTAAATTTAAATTTGAAAGTGCATTATCTGTTGACCGTGAAGGTCGTAGCGGTGATTTGGCTGTGTTTTGGAAAAATAATAAAGAATATCATGTTTGTGTTATTCGAGCAACCGTGTTGATCTCATTATTTCTGACAATGTTAAGGGTAAATGGCGATTTACTGGTTTTTATGGTTTCCCGGAACGAAATAGACGTCGAAATTCTTGGGAGTTACTTTGATATCTATATGGGCTCTCACCTTTACCGTGGTATTGTATGAGAGACCTTAATGATGATCTTTTCTCTTCTGAAAAGATGGGGGAGATGGATCATCCTAACTATTTAATCAAGGGACTCAGGAAGGTGGTAGCAGATTGCAATCTCACGGACTCACCAATGTTTGGTCACAAGTATACTTGGGAAAAGGCATAGGAAAGTCAAAATGGGTCCAAGAAAAATTGGATAGGGCATTGGTATCACCTGCGTTGCTGCAGTACTTTCGGGTTCTAGACTCTTGAATCTTGTGGCGCCAGCCTCAGACCACTCTTTTTTGCTATTTGTGACCGATGGTCAGAATACTTTGACATCTAGGAAGAGAATCAAATTTGAGAACAAGTGGATGTAAGAGGCAGGTTTTGAGGAAAAATTTTGAAGCACTTTTGCGGAGGCTGCTGATTGTGATCTTCAAAGGCTGTTTGATAACAGTTTGAGGGAGTTAACCCCATGGGGAAGGAAGAGACAGAGATTTAAAGGCTCAGACATCTCGGCTTAAAAATGACATTGAAAGACTAATGAATAACGCTGATGATAGAAGGGCCAAGGAATATTGAACAAAGAAAGTTGAATTGGGCAACATTCTTCTTCAAAAAGAAGAATACTGGAGGCAACGGGCTGAATTCCACTGGCTTTGAGGAGGAGATGCGAATACAAAATATTTTCATGCGAAGGCCACAGAGAGAAAGAGAAGAAATCGCATCCAACATATTAAAGATGGAGAAGGCTCCCTATTCGATGATGAACAAAGAATCTAGAGCGTAGCTAAGGACTACTTTGACAAATTATTTGATGAGGTAGCTAATCGCCCAGTGGATATTCTAGCTTGTGTGAATAGAAGGGTGTCAGAGGTTGACAATGCAGCTCTTTTAGCTCCGTTTACTCGGGAGAAGTTCAAGAGGGCTATTGATCAAATGCATCCGGACAAATCTCCAGGTCCTGACGAAATCAATACAGCTTTTTATTAGAAGGATAATGGCCTATTATCGGTGATAGAATCTTTCAACAATGTTCCCGATGGATGCATGGTAAGTCCTTTCCTAGTTCCCTCAATGGTACGAATATTGTTTTGATTCCAAAGTGTGACAATCCAGAATCGATGAAGGATTTCCGGCCAATATCGTTTTGCAATGTTTTATACAAAATTATAGCTAAAGTTTTAGCTAACAGACTCAAGAATTTATTGCCGGGCATTATATCCAAAGCTCATTCTGCTTTCATTCCTGGTCGAGCAATTACAGACAACATGTGGGTGGCCTTTGAAATTATCCACCACATGAAATGAAAAAAGAAGGGCAGGAAAGGGATTGTGGCAATAAAAGTCGACATTAGTAAGGCTTATGACCAGGTTCGTTGGGACTTTTTGAAAAATATCATGCTACGGTTGGGTTTTGATCAAGATTGGACAGATCCTATTATGCAATGTGTTACTTAGGTCCAATATTCGATCTTGGTTAATGGGTAAGAGATTGGTCTGATCACTCCGAGGCGGGAGATTGATGTAAGGGGATCCTCCATTGCTGTATTTATTTATTTTGTATACCGTAGGACTCTCCACTTTGATCCAAGAAGCGAGTTGAACGGGAGAATCGACGGCTGTTGTGTGGCTTAGACCACACCAAGTGTCACACACTTACTATTCGCTGACGATAGCTTCTTTTTCTTCGGAGCTAATGAAGAAGAATCTGTGGAGATGAAGAGTATTTTGAGCATGTATGAAGAAGCACCCAGTCAAGCTACCGGTTTTGGCAAATCTGGCATCACTGTTAGTGCTAATGTTCAACACCAGTCTAAGGAGAGGATCTCAGAAGTGCTGGGTATTGAGAATAGCTTGAACACTTGTAATTATTTGGGTATACCTTTTTTAGTGGGGAGAAAGATGAAGAATGTGTTTTCAACCTCCTTAGAGATAGAATTTGGAGGAAGACACAAGTGTGGAGTAGTAAGTTGTTGTCTAAAGCAGGAAGGATGGTGTTGATAAAATCCGTGGCCCAGACAATTCCATCATATTGTATGTCAATTTTTTTTACTGCCTACTACATTGTATGATGAACTTCTAGTGGGGCAAACGTTTCAATGGCAAGAGGAGATTCAATTGGCTTTAGTGGAACAAACTTTACGAGTGGCAAGAGCATGGCGGTTTTGGTTTCCATAACCTCACGGTTTTCAATCTTTCCATGCTAGCTCAGCAAGGATGGAGGCTGATTAGTGACCCAAATGCACTTTCCACCAAAGTTCTCAAGGCCCGCTACTTTTTGAAGGGTGATTTCTTGTCATCTAAGATTGGATTTAATCCTAGCTACACTTAGAGGAGCATTTGGGCATCCTTTGAGGTGTTGAAAAGAGGCTGCCATTGGAGAGTCGGGGATGGTAATACTATTAAAGTGTGGAAGAATCCTTGGATAATAGGTAACCCACAGTTCCAAATTGAGACCATGTCGGATGAGGAGGGAGATATGTTGGTCCGCAAACCATGCTGAACGGAGTGGGATATGGAGACTATAAGGGCCTTATTCACTATTTGGGATATGGAGGAAATTAGCAGAATTCCCATATGTAGCCGTCCAACGCCGGATAGATTGGCGTGGCATTATAGTGGAAATGGAGATTATCTTTTGAAGTCTGGTTATCGGGTGGCGATGGAAGCTAAATCAGAAGGCTTTTCTCTTCATGTTCCCAGTCCTTGAAACAAGATTTGGAAACTCAAGCTACTGCCCAAAGTAGAAATTTTCACTTGGCAAGCATGTTGATATTTTATTCCTACTCAGGAGAAGCCTGCTCAAAAAGGAATCGACATCCATGAGGTATGTGCTCTTTGTGTGACCTTGATATTGAAACTGCTTTGCATTGTTTGATGGATTGTTCCTATGCTAGAAGCTGTTGGTCATTAGTAGGAGTCCAGTTTCCTTCTAGCGGGTTCAATAGTTTTGGAGATTTGATCTTTCATCTTATCCTCATAAAGACACAAGAAGAAATGAAGATATAGCCATCATTGCATGGACTTCGTGGAAATTCCATAATGGTAAGGTATGGAATGGAGTTAACAAGCTGCCCTGATTTGTGGTTAACAATGGCCTCACCTACCTTTATGAGTGGAAGTCAGCGCATAAAGATATGGGGACCAATCTCAAGGAGCAAGGCAGTGTACAACTTTGTGTAAACCACCAGTGCGCTGGACAAAATGCAACATAGATGCAGCAATTTTTCAAGACGTAGGTGTCATGGGAGTTGGTATGCTCATTCGGAATGATAATCGTTTTTTCATGCAGGGTCGTACACAACTATTTGATGCACGTTATGAGGCAAAAGTGGCCGAATGTTTGGGGTTGGCTTGGTTACTTACCATGGGCCTCTCTAATGTAATCATTGAATTGGATGCAAAAGTAATAGTTGAGGCGATTTCTCGATAGGAGGAGTTGTTAGAATTTGGCCTTATTGTTCATGACTGCAAGGAGTTGCTCAAAGGTGCCAACAATTTCATCGTGCAATATATTAATAGGAGAGGAAATGGTACTACACACTTACTAGCTCTTAGAGTTTGTGATTTTTATCCTCTTTGTGTTTTACATAGCCCCCATTGGTTGTATCCTGAGCTTGAATTGGATTCTTCTAATAATGAATATCAAGTCTTTCTTTTCTTTAAAAAAAAAAAAGAAAAAATAAGAAATTGGTTTATTATGGTCAACTAAATTAATCCAATGAAGGATTAATATAGTAATTAACTTTATAATAGATGATTGCAGTATCTATATATCTAATATATATAAAATATAGAAGGGAACAGTTTTGAGAAAAAGAAGTGGTAAAGAAAATTCTTTAAAAAAAATCACAATGTTCAACTTTGAAAATAACCCATACCCTTTATGCATGAGCAACTAAATGTACAGGTGCGTTGCAATTAGCTGTGCTAATTATACATTAATCACCTTTTCATACAAATACTTAGAAATAATTTATTTTGTAATTTTCTGTGCAATTATCATGTGATAATCAAGTTATTAGACAATACAAAATTGTACATGAAGAATAGCTTTGAGGAATTTTTTAGCGTTATCTATTAAGTCTCAATATCATGACCCTTTTGGCCTGATGGATGGTATAGAAGTGAGTTTTTCCAAATTTTAATTAAGGTTTAAATTCTAAATAAATAAATCTCAATAGACCATGTTACAGTCTTATTTTATGGAGGGCTCGCTCAGTTACACATGCTTGTCTCGCTCAGTCAATTGGTTACACATGCTTGTGCAAGTGCTCTGTCAATTAGTTACACTTGCATGAACAAACGAAAATTTTCTGAACTTACAGTGAGTGTCGTTAGAGCATCTATAAGAGCAGCTCCAATAGGAAAGGTGTGGTCTTGTAAGGGACGAGATAGAAAAGAAGATGATTATTTTAATTGAAAATTTGTATAAAGAAAAAATAGAGGAAAACGTGAAAAACAGGAGAGAGATAGATTACAATTCAAAAATAATGATAACATAGTACTAAAAGTGGTGGAGATATATGTTGAGACCTTACATGAGACACGAGGAAGAAAAAGTTGTGAATAAATAGAAAATTGATTAAAAGAAAATGGAAATTAAAATAAAATAGATAAAATTATGGGACTCATCTAATTTTTTTCTCTCTTCTCAATGGACCAAGTCTACACCCCCATAACATTAGGGCATTTCTAATGTAAATACATAGTGTTTTAGTGACGTAAATGAGAGATATAGACATATGAAATGTCCACATTTCAATTTTCTCTCTCTTCTTTCTTACATTTTTCTTTCTTTATTTTCCACACAATTTCTTGATACTTTTTATACCTAAACATAGTCAAAGACATTGTGGGAAAAAAATGGAAAATAAAGAAAGAAAAAGGTAAGGAAAAGGAGAAGAAGAGAGAAAATTGTAATATGTACATTTTATGTGTTTATATCTCTTCTCTATGTCACTAAAAGATTACACATTTGAATTGGAGATGTTGTATCAAAGTCAAGGTGGACGGTAAAGAGATAGAGAGAGAGAGATTGAGTGGAAAGAGAGAAAAAAGTGAAGAAAAAGAAAGGGAAATTCAAAAAATAGGATAGAGATAGAGACAAATTAAAAAAATAGTAAAATAATAGTAAAAAGGGTAAAGAGGAATGTTAATATGTGGCATGACATTTTGCTGATTAAAAGAAAAAGAAAATTAAAAGAAAAAAAGGAAAGATATGAGACCCATCAATTTTTTTGTATGTATATCTCTCATGTTAAACTTTGATTCAAGACATTCTACATTGATTTTGCATTGGAAATACTCCAATAGAGATGTTTTAATGTCACGGCGTAGTCTTGTGATGATTTGAAGGAGAGAGATAAATAGAAGATAATTGTTTTTATTGAATATGAGTGGAAAGAAATATAAAAAAAGAGGGAAAATTGAAAAAGAAGAAATATATAGATAGAAAGAAATTAAAAAATAATGATAAAATAGTAATAGTATATGTGGAGATAGAAGCATATTTTGAGATATTACACAAGACACGAGAAAGGAAATATGAAGATTAGTGTAAAAGAGAGAAAAATTATTAAAAGCAAAAACAAAAATTTAAAAACAATGTAGATGAACTGATAGACCTGCTCAGTTTTTTGTTTCTTCTATTTCTTCACATTTACCTCATCAAAAAAAAAAAAAAAATTGCATTAAAGATGCTCTTATAAATTTTTCATCTTATTTGAGTCTGTATACGCGCACGTTTTAACTTGTGTATGCATATACTCACGTAAAATCATGAGAATCAAATTTCTAGTGACGTGAATATGTTTTCGTACTTGGGACATTGATGGCCACATCGACACTCGTGTTCTCTCAAGTCCGGATAGGCTAGGTACGTGACGGGACCGGTGGGTGCCGTGTTTTCTTGTTGCAATCGGGGCTAATTGTCACTAAGCATCTCTATCTTTAATGTCTATTGTGTAAAACATCTTTAGCTATTATTTTTTGACATTAGTGACCCTCAACATAATATTTCCTTGTGCAAAAGGTCTATATCGTCAAGTTCTTGAGTTAAATAACGGTTGAAAACCTACAGAGACAAAATTTAAAGGACATTTTGGTTATTTAACATAATCTAGTGTATTAATTTTGTTATTATTTTTTTTTTAAATTTCATTGAAAAATCAAACAGTTTACAGTTTTTGATTAACTTGAAAACTAAAAATTAAGAATTTTTATTTTTGAGCAATTTAGGGTGTATATCAAATTATATTAACTATATAGTTATTTTCATATAGATTAAAATACTAAATACTTTATGTTTGAAGTCCACTATAGGACGTCTCTTTTTGAAAAGTCAAAATGTCCTTTAATTTTGTCTATTTAGATGTTTAATAGTTACTTAACTGTAAAATTTGACAATAACTTTTTGTGTAAAGAAATGTTGTTTTGAAGCAACAAATAATAAAAATGAATAGGTAGTAATGTTTTGTACACGTGAAAGGTCGGATATTTAGTGCCAATTAGCCTTGCCGTCGGACATTATCTCCTCTTGCGGTCTTGCGTCACACATTTCAGTTCAATTTCACCATTTCTCCTCCCGATGCATAATGCTTTCTTCCACTGCTCCCTCTGCCACCTCTTCTCCGTTCCCTCTTTCCGTCTCAAAACTCACAATTTCCTCAATTCCTATTAAATCCGTCCAATTCCGAATTGTAAATCGTCTAATTTTCATCGGCAAACACTTCTCACTGGTTACTGCAGTCACACGCACTGGCAACACCACTTTAAGTGATGACAGCCAGCCATCGGTAGTTCTAGACAGCCTGAGAGTCCTTCAATGGGACCAGTTATGCGACGCCGTTGCTTCCTTTGCCGGAACTTCCCTGGGCAAACAAGCAACCAAAGTGGGTTTTCGTTTAATTATCTTCTCAAATTCAAATACTTCTTTGGCTGAACTCCGAAAAGTTAGAGCTAAAAGATAGATTCTAACATAACTATAATTTTGTACCAATAAGTGAATAAAGGTTCTGTATGAGCTTCTCTCCCACTTTTTGTAGAGGAGCTTAGTGGCCTGCAGGAAAGCTACCGTAGCATGTTTACTATGGATTACATTTTAAGTATTTTTGTAAATGAAATAAAAAAAGTTTTCTAGATAGCTACTGTCGTTCCTTGTTTAATAAGCTTCAGTATGGTTCTAGAATTTTGAGCAGTAAACTTGCCTGGAACAATTGAGAAATATATAAATTAATATGCATGATTAACACATATACATGTCCATTGACATACTAGAATTCTCCCATGAGTTGGTTCCACCGACATGGCGCCAATAAATAGGGGTGAGGTGCTTGCATTATGTAAGTAGAAAGAGGGACAAGCAAAGAGTGAGATGTGTGCTTAAGTGCGAGTGCTTGAGTGAAGTCTGAGTTCGAGTGGAAAGTGAGAGAAGCAAAGAGTGAAAAGTACAAAAGAGAAACAGAAGCTGTGATTGTGCGCGTGTGCGTGTGAGAAGAGTGAGAGAGTATAAGTGGACTGTTTTAAACTGCTCTTGTAGTATCCAAATTTGTATCAATATTTTTGTTAATAGAATAGCTTTTGCTTGCTCTTATCACTTAGAGCATAGAATTTGGGCTCAAAAAAACTTTATTTTATTAAGAAAATTTGTGATGAAATCTTGGACACACAAAAAAGGAAGAAGCTTGCTTAACTCTCTTTCTAGCCCTCACTTTCACTCTTCATGCAAACAGTTACTTTCTCATCCTTCTGACCTTGTGACTTCTGCAGACTAAAGCACTCACTTCTCACTTCTTCACTCTTACTCACTGCTTGTGACACCACTCCTATTTATAGGCACTATAAGTCGGTATTATCAAGTCCTTGGAGTCTTCTAGTATGACGGTGGACCGGTGGTGATGCATATTAAATATACTTTCTCGGTCCTCCAGGTAAATTTAGTGCTGTAAAATTCTAAAGCCATTCGAAAGCTTAATCAGCAGGTAATGGCAGCAGCCATTTATCCGCAAAATTCTGGAAATTTCTGTAAATGTCAGTGGTGACTTTCACGAAATATGTTGAATAGCTTGGCAGATGAAATATGTGGATTATAACCAAGAAATGTGTAGAAGAACTAAAATTATAATTTAGGGGATCCCAGGAACCAGCTAAACTAATCCACGCAGACCAAAGTAGCCTGTCTGAATTTAACTTTTTAGAAGATATACCAAATGGTGCATAAGTCACCTAGTAGCAAAATGAGCAAATATTTTACACTAGAAGTAAGAGAAAAATTAGCTTCTGCTAACCTTTAGAAACAAATTAGTTAAAAGCAACTACTTCGTAGTTTTAAGACATGCATATCTTGCCATTAGTTGTTTCAAAGTGATTCTTTGTCACAATATGCAACAGTGCAAGCGGCATGGTATAAACTTTAGTCCTTTTTCTTAAATAAACGTTTGCTAACAAGAGTATACCTATTGGTATTTTTTTTAAGTAATGAAAAATGCCTTGATTATACAAAATTTTGACATTTAGTTATAGTAAAATTTTATCTCTTTGCATAATTTTTTAGTTTTGGCATGCAGGAGCAATTATGGAAGTTGAATAAGACTTATGAAGAAAGTGTGGGACTACTAGTGGAAACTAATGCGGCAGTGGAAATGCATAAATACGGCGCAATGATGGATTTTTCTGGAATTGATATCATTTTAGTATGTTCCATGTATTTCATATACAATGCTGGTTACAGGACATTTTGCATTATGTGTCCGTTGTCCTTTGCTTATAAAATAAGTACAATAATGTAGAGAAGAATTGCTATGTCTTTGAACTTTTGCATTTTGTTTGTTGAAGGTGCGAACTAGTATACAGTGCGCTCGCAGGGGATTCCCTGTAAGTGGGAATGAAGCAATGGCACTTGTAGCCCTACTCCAATTTGCAGAAGCTTTACAGTTGAATGTCAAAGCTGCAACGAAGGAAGATTCAGAATGGTATCTACGTTTTATGCCACTTTCTGAAATGGTATTATGGTACTTATCGCTTTCAAATCCATTGGAGTATGCTGTTTGAATATGTAATGGAACTGTTTCTTCCATAACTTCATGACAGATTGTGGAACTGGTTGTTAGTCAATCATTAGTAAGGTTCATACAGCAGCTAATAGATGAAGACGGCTCCGTTAAAGATTCTGCGGTCTGCTCTTGACTCTATTGTGTATGCAGATTTTTTATATTTGCTTTATATTTGCCTTATGTGTTCTGTATGTGTTTCATGTTTCAGAGTTCTGCTTTGAGGCAGGCACGTGATCAAGTCCGGTTTCTCGAAAGAAAGGTAGATTGCATGTTTGCTTTTTGTTTTTCAGGGTTTAACTTTTCTGTTGAGGGGGGTTTTGGCTGGTCTGCCCTTGTTGATTTTGATATTTAATGGGAATTTATCATGAACAAGAACCCATTTCCATATTCTTTTTTATTGGTACGTGTGAGAAATTTTTAGTTGATGTCAGTAGACATCTGAATTCTGAACTTCAATAGCATGTCGTATGGGAAGTCTGCAACCCAGTTGCTAATCTGGAAACATGATTTCAAAGATCCTTCGAGACCTTTCTGAATGCCAGATTGCGCCTTGAATTCTTGCCAACATCAGAGTTTTGGTGTTTTATAATTTTTGAATTACTGTAACTTTACACTAACCCAAGAAACTGGAAATTCTGATTATTATCTGTCATATTTTCTTCTCTATCCAGTTATGCCAGTTGCTTGAGAGCATGATCAGGAACGAAGTGAAAGAAACATCTATTTTGGTAAGTTGTGCTTTTATTTGCCATAAATATTAAATAGAGAAAGGAAACAAAGGTCTAATTATATTTATGATTTAGTGTGTCATTGATGTTTCTTGGTCTAGGAAGTAAGTAATATTGATGGCAGATGGTGTATAAAGGCGGGGGCTGATGTACGACCAAGTTTCGAGGGACTATTGCTGTCTAGGTGCTTCAAAGTCCTTCAAAATCTCTTACTTTGTACATAGGATGGATTTTGGTGTTATCGTAATTTATGTGTGTACATGATTTTTTCCTTCTACTTATTTTACATGATTATCAAGGCATGATATGGAAAAATAAATACAATGAACAAGAAAGATACTAATTGGCGAGAGTTATTTCTCATCAGAAAATCATTTGACTGTTCCTATTTGATCTAAGGAAAATTTCAATTTACATGTCTTTCTTGTGCACATGGAGAAATTAATTGCAAATGATGCTGCAATCTAATAACGCATTTCAGGTGTCATGTTCCAACACCCCCAACCCCACCCCTCTTATCATTGCTAATATGATTAATTGCTGATTTCCATGGAACTTTAGATGTCCCATGTCTTGATTGACTGCTATTTCCCAATAAACTCTTGTTGAGCTGGCTAAATAAAACCCCACATTAAGGATCATACATTGTTCAAATGTATAACTCTCAGGTTTCTTTTATATCTTCACTATGATTTTTGTTATGGATATATGCAAATTACTGATTGGCTGCCTAGAATTCTTTCAATATACTGCAAACACTACTGTTTTTAAATAATCCTGAGGCAGGTACTACTCTATTTAGTGGCTCAGGTAGAGGAATGATTGTAGAGCCTCTTTCTGCTGTGCCATTGAATGACGAATTGCAAAGAGCTGTAGCATCTGTAGCAAAGGCAGAGGCTGATGTGCTCTCGAAGATAACAAATAAGGTTTTACCAAACTAGTTAAAATAATAATTGACGTACTATTTCTTCTATTTCAAATTTTAATTTAAATTCCTTAACAAGTTATATTTCATTTTTTATTTTGTGCAGATGCAGATGGATCTAAATGACATTGAACATGTACTCAATATTATGATTCAAATGGATATGGTAGGTATGATCAACATAATCAACTTTTCCCTACTAAATATCACCTTTTCTTTCAGGAGAATAGTTTATCCATGGGCCTAATTTTGATAAAATAGCTGCTTCTATGCTTTGATAACTCTTCTCCCAATTACTTCTGTGAGACATTGAAAATTCGTTAGTGGATGAAGAACTTCCAATCTATATGTTGTTCCATAAACATTCAGGTGCTTTAGTCGTGTAGGTGGTCAAAGTTGATGTTGAACTATATTTGTTGTGTGAAAAAATAGCGCCCTCATCTGAGATCGGAAGAGCTTGCTCCTTGAAGGTTTTTCAAATGCCAAACCCACATTTTCTTTCAAAGAGTGATTGCAGATAAATACGAGATGGAGTTCTATATCGAAACATTAATTTAGTTTCCCATGGTTTGATGTTTATTTATATTTCTCAATTATGTTGTTTCCTGTTAAAGCAGATCAATGCTAGAGCAAGATACAGTCTTTCTTTTGATGGTTCCTGTCCTGATTTATATTTGCCACATGCTAAGGATGGTAGTCTTGCTGATTCATTGCGAGAAGACAAAACTTTGATGACGTCAGAACATACTCAAGGGAAGTGGACTTTATATTTGCCAAAAGCTGATCATCCTTTACTGCTTCAACAGCATCGAGATGATTTACGCAGGGCAACGAAGGAACTGAGTAATGCTAATGCTGTAAGTAATGTATTAAACTTGGTTTTGAAGCCAGTTTCCTTGTTTTTGTTTTGCTATTATTTTCTAGTTGCATGGATGAATATTATGAACATAAAAGTGTGAATTTGCATCTTTGCAAGTTCTGTAGTGATGTTTATAAAAAGTTTGCTAAAGGTATAGTTATACCATACTGTAAAAAATCTCTTAAGTTATAAAAGTTTTTTTGTTTTTTTAATGTCATGTAGATGGTGTAGTACCACGAGCCTGTGTATCACGGGATTAAAATTCTTTTCAATTTAATCGTATATGAGTGTACTAGGCTATGCCATTCACTGATGAGAGATAACAAAATTTTATTGAGGGATACTAAGGGGGTGCTTTAATTTGAAGGTTCATTGCTAGGATGGCTATGACAAAATACATGAAAACCCAATTAGTTATAGTAGGAAAAGGGATGATAGTTGTAGTAGGAAGAAGGAATCTAGATGATAGTGGAATCACTATACGGATCAAATTGTCCTAGACTTAACATTGTATTGCCCGTTGAATTTATCAACTTATAAATTTAATATGTCATATGTGGTTGAAATTGATTGAATTTATAAATTTAATGTGTTGAACACCAAGTGAAACATCTAGATTTGTTACTAACAAAAAATGAGGTCTTGACAAAGATTCAGTGAATGGATTTAAGCAAGGTGGGTATGATGAAGTTCACTAGGAATTATGTAATGACTAGGCCCCCACCATTGCCCCTCGGATTTGTACCCTAGCGACGTAACCATGCAGGCCTTTTCCAAGCTGTTAGCTCTTAACGTACTGTCCCCTAGCTGTTGTGATCCATTGCATCTCTGAGATTTGAACTCTGGACATCCTCTTAATGCGAGAGTTAATTGGAAACTGGTTACTAATAAGGAATGTTATGGAAATAGAATTTCATTCTGTTATGTGGGTCCAACAACAATGGGGGTGGTTTTAGAGGGATTTTACGCCCCGCAACAGTAGGGTAGATTGATTTGAAAGTTAAAGACTCACAGTCTCATTCTCTAATGGAACAAGAATCTGTTACCATAGTTTTCAATATTTAAATTCATACCATATTTCCAGTTATGTCTCTCATTAAGATGAAGTCTACCGTTCGAATCATAGGGATGCACTAGAAGTCCACTTTAGAGCGCAACCTCCAAGGGCAATACGTTAAGAGCAAATGGTCTGGAAAAAGCTTGTGTGGTCACGGCGCTAGGGCGCATAAACCAAATCTGGGAGGCCATGGTGGGGCAAGGTTACTACAATAAAACACGTCTTTTTTTTGGTTAATAACAACCTCGCCCCTGCTATGGTCCCCGAGGTTTGGCCTTTGTGCCCTGACAACTTGACCATGCATGCTTTTCTAGACCGTAAATAGCTAACGTAGTGTTAACAGGAGGTTGCGCACTCCAAATGGGGGATTTTTGACACGCCTCCGACATTTTAATTCTAAATCTCCCCTTAATGTGAGATTTTATCTGGAATGCTGGTTCTAATTGGACAAGTTAGCTCAATTGGTACCATTCCTAATTAAGTCTCCCATTGAGGGTGGTCTAGAGTTTGAATTCTGTGGACATGTCAGAAATCCACTCTGGAATGTAACCTCACGCTCCAAGGGACAGTATATTAAATGGTCTAGAGTTTGAATTCTGTGGACATGTCAGAAATCCACTCTGGAATGTAACCTCACGCTCCAAGGGACAGTATATTAAGAGCTAACGGTCTAGAAAAAGCTTGTGTGGTCATGCCGCTAGGGCGCAAAGGCAAATTTGGGGCCCAAGTGGTTACAATAAAATGCATTTTCACTGCCCTGGCAGTGTGACTACGTAGGTTTCTTTTGTTGTGTTTTTTTTTTTTTCTTTTTTTTTTGGGGGGGGGGTTGGTATTTCACAAATCGTCCCCAACCTTTGAGTTAAGAATCGGCTGGGTCCCCAACCCTTTTTTTGGACCTCCTGGGTCGCCAACCTTTCATAAATTCACACGATAGGTCATTTTTGTCACTATTCCGTTAGCTTTTCAACAAAATGACCATTATGTCCCTTAAGATTTTTATTTTTTTAAAAAAAGGTTTAAAAATAATTAAAAAAAAAAGAAAAAGAAAACACCCAACCCACCCCACCCCACCCTACCCCACACCACCCTTGTTGGAGATTGTTTTGTCACAAAACTCGCAATGTGTTCAGGTTAAAAGAGGGAAATGCAGATCCAAATTGATGAAAGATTAAATCCATCTGGATCTTTGTACAATGTAGCAAATCTAACTTATGGTCAGTATATCTTTGTAAGCGTAGAGGGAGAAAATAAATTGAACTTAATCTCTAAAAGACAAAACAAGAATAAATGAATGTTCTAATATCTTAAGTAGTTGAGCTGGGATAAACCAACAATCAACGTACGAGAAATTCTTGATAATATTGTTAGTTTTATCAGCCAAGATACAGTTTTACTGGATTTATGTTACTTACTGAGACTCTCTCCGACCATGGGTAGAAGCAAACGAGCTACTTCTTCCATCAGTCCTTGCTGGAGATAGGCTCCTTAAGTTTACTAAAAACATGGTTAGTTTGTTGGTCCATATAGTTGGGAAAGAAAAACACTGGTTTGTGGTCATAGCGCAAAGTGGAAAGAAAAACACAGGTTTGTGGTCATAGCGCAAAGTGGAATGAACAAAAGTTATTATGATCTTTTTTTCCTTTTCTGATCTTACATTTTCCTACAAAAGGGTATAGTGACGAGGATGCTTATCAGGAATTATTGATGGCATGCTATTTTGGTTATAAGTGATTTAAATACTAATTTTCGAGTTCTCTTTAAGCTGATATTAGGAACAGTTGCATAGAAATTAAAAACTTCATTTTCTTTTTCCTCCAGGAACTAAGGAGGAAAAAACAGCAAGGAGGAAATGTGATGTGGAAAGAGGAAACAAGTTCGAATATATCATCTTTGCAAATGCAGGTGCTTTTCTCAGTTTTCAAGCAACATTGTCTTCTTACAAGCATATGGTTCTTTAATATTGTTTGAGTCATCATGTAGGGCTTTCCTGATAATTTCAGGTTGCTAAGATAAAACAAGCTGGCCCAGTACCATTTGACATATTTGTAGCTCGTCATACTAAAGTTGTTGTTATAACTGGCCCTAATACGGGGGGCAAAACCGTTTGCTTGAAGACAGTTGGTTTGGCGGCCATGATGGCAAAATCAGGTCAAGTTCTCTAATTTATTTCCATCAACTTGTTCTTCATTTATCTTTGCCTTTATTTCTTCATTTTGGTTAGATTCCTGAAATTTTTAGAAAACATTTTGTCTTTTATAAATGAAAGCATTATATGCTTTCACAGACATGTAATGGGCTGTTAAAGATACTTGTACCTTAGTTCCTTCTCATACGGTGGTTGCACGTGTGAGTGCTAAATGCTTGATGGAATATTTAGTAAGAAATAGGTTGCACAAGCTTTTTTGCAATGATGAGCAGACAATGTGATGATACAATGGTCATGTACGAATGGTAAGATATACAGTGTCCATGACTTTCTTGTGTGATGCAGGAATCATTAATTTTGCTCCTTAAACATTTGGTGTTTTACATATCTCAAAAGTATGGTTTCCAATCATTCATTGTTAATGGACGCCAAGCAAGATATGAATCACATTGGAAAAGATGGAAGTTGCATTGAGATTACGCTGTGACCCTAAAAAACGTTGCATTTCAATTAGGAGATAGAATTGTAGATGGAGAGTGACTCTCACTTTGATGATATGCCAACATTTCTTGCTTTGCGGCGATTTTAGCACACTTCTGACTGAAATTTTGCTTACTTTTGCATCCTTCGACTGGAAATTTGCATTCTTTTGGAGTGATCTCCTAGATGTGTCTTGTACCACACAGGGTTTGAACAGTGTGACTAAGGTTCAGATAATTTCTCATGTATGGAAAAGTGGGTATCAAGTAAAACCTCTGCAAGGTTTAACCTGCCAATATTGACCAAGAAAAATGTAAAAAAGGTTCCCTTGGTTTTCACATTTTTAATGGATTATCTGTTGGCTTTGAGTATTTGTGTTGAATATGCTTCTGTGCACCCCTTGTGCCAAAAAGTGAGTTATTGGAAAATATATATTTTACTTTACTGCTTTAGCTCGTATAAAATTATTCTACTGGATAACTCTATGGTATGTTTCTGTAAATATTACAGGTCTGTATGTCTTATCTTCAGAACCGGTAAAGATACCGTGGTTTGATAATGTATTTGCTGACATCGGTGATGAACAGTCTCTATCGCAATCTTTATCCACCTTTTCTGGCCATCTGAAACAAATTAGTGTATGTTGGTAACTTTTTCTTTAAGATCGAAACATGATTGAACTACATACCACTGTAATTCTTCGAAGTGATTAATCTTTCTATTTCCTTATTTGAATTCCCTAATTGGGAAGGTGGTCTATGCATTTATATTCTCAAATGCCATAAAGATAGCATGACAAATATATATACTTTTTTTTTTCTGGGTTGGGGGACTAAGTGCATTCCAAGAATTATGCAGCATGAAATTTTGATGTCTTATTCACCGCAAGCATATATTTGATCAAGCATGTAACTGGAATCTGATGTTATAATGAATATCTGTTATTCACAAATTACAATTCTTTACAAACAAAAATAGCTTGGCTTACCAATTAGCGTTCTCTTGCTTTTCCACATGTATGTATCGTAGGTTACTAGACCGATACAATTAGGTTTGGAAATTCTGTGTCAGCAAGTGCAGCACGGCACATGCACTGATATTTGCATTAATTCATATGTATTATAATTGTCATGCTAGTTGTTCGTATATTTTATTTGTATGCATGTATTCCTTGTGATAATATGCATTTCCTCATTAACAACTATTGTTCTAAACAAATGACCTATGGAATATTTATGTCCTTTTATTCTGTCTAAAAATTTTACATGATACCTGAGAATTCTTTCCACTAGGTTAGCTGCAATGCCTTCTTTCTGGGAACCAGAACTTGGTTGATGGAAAATTATTTTTGAACTTTGTATTGTGCTCTTTCTAGTTTCCACCCAAGGGTGGGTGAGCCTGGATGCAATTGAAGAAGAATTAAAACAGTAGAAGGAGAAAGGGATAGAGAAGAAGAGAGAGTGGAGATAGGGGCAAGGAGTCTGATAGACTTGGGAGAAGCCAGAAAGCTCACAAGAGGAAATATTAATCTAGCCAACTAATACAATGCGTGAAACTCTCTTGGGGTTTAAAATATCTTTGAAATAGAGCCTGATTGTTGTTCCTATATTAAGAATCTAAACTTGGATGGCCTTAATGTAATACAACTAGCTTATCTCTATCAGTGAGGCTTAAACAATTTGTTATCTTTATTGTTGAGACTTTAAACAATTTGTTTGTAGGACATCACTATTACCATTGAGTTATACCCAACGTCAGTTCAATTGCTTTGTGCAATGTCTACCTTCTACAATCTTATTGCTGCTCTTATCTTTGATATTTACGTATTTTACATTTCCTTTTCTAAACTCTGCAGGAAATCAAGTCGCACTCCACTGACCTATCACTTGTGCTACTAGATGAAGTATGTTACCAATTTATATTTGTTCTCTAAGAGCTAAAGAAAATGTTGTTAAAACTTCTCTGTCAATAATATTTGATGCTTTGTTATCACTTGATGTATCTGAAACAGCTAAAGGGAAAATGCTAGTAAAAGATTGGTGATATTGTAAAATATTTAACGGGTGCTATCCTTCAATATTGATAGGTAGGTGCTGGAACAAATCCTCTAGAAGGAGCTGCACTGGGTATGTCATTGCTCGAATCATTTGCAGAAAATGGTGCTTTCTTAACAATTGCTACCACACATCACGGAGAACTTAAAACACTAAAATACAGGTGGTTGATGTCAAGTTGGAAAATCCATATATGACCTATCATTTATACCTTTATGACATTAACTTCCATTATTATAACTGTAACAGCAATAATTCCTTTGAGAATGCATGCATGGAGTTTGATGAAGTGAATCTGAAGCCAACTTATAGAATTCTTTGGGGAATTCCAGGTTCTCACTTCTTGTGTCAAATATTAGCTATTGGCTTAATTTGACGTTCTTTGCAATTAGTTTGATGTGATTGGCCTGCTGACCTTTTACGTGATAGTTCCTCCTTCACAATCACACTTCTTAACCTTCTGTTGGAACCTTTTTCCCGACTCTCACCATGACAAACATCTCTTGCCAGAAGACTAGAAATAATAAATACTCTTAACTGCAGGACATTCAAATGCAATCAATATTGCGGAAAGACTTGGGATACCAAATGAGATTCTGGATAATGCTCGTGAACTTTATGGAGCAGCAAGTGCAGAAATCAATGAGGTAATTCATGTGCTTGTCCTCAGGCTTGTTTGGCTAGGTAACACAAATATGGGAAGGATCCATAAATTCTCAACTTCTTAACTTTCCTTTCATATACAAAGGACTGGAAATGAAAGAAGGCTTGCATAAACTCTTGACATGAATGTTTGCTGAAAGAAATATGAGAACAGTGTAGCTTGTGGTACTACCCGAGAGGGAGGCCACAAGGCCTTTTGCCCGAATATGTGATGTTTTACCTGTATCATCACGTTTTTTTATTTATGCATTGATAAATGACAGAAATGGTCCCTGACCTTTGGCCCACATTGCAATCCCGTCCCCAACTTTTATTTTGTAACAATGTTACCCTCAACTATTGATAAAGTTAGAGGCTTTCGTCCTCAATAACAATTTTACTTCTCTTTAATTAACAAGTTAAAATGTTACTAAAGATATGAAGCATGAAAAAAGAAAGAGGAAAATCAAATTCATCTTGCATCCACCCCATCCTACATAAAACAATAATTGCTGCTACTGTGTTCTTTTAACAAGGAAATCTAATTGTGCAATTTTTTTTTTTTTGACAGAATATTCAGAGGATACTCATTGGAAATAGCGTAAATTTTAATGTTCTGATCGAAAATGTGAATATGAACTAAATGTTTTCAATTTTTATTGAAGTTTCATCCCATCAGTTCGAAGTTTGAAAAATTTTTAGCTTTTGTTGCTCGAACTTTGGGCCATCATTTTTTTATTGAAATTTCGTTGATAAAAATCTATATAGCTTCTATTTTTGTGATCAATTTGCACTGCTAAATCATATTTTTCATATGCAATATTTTGATCTACTTCGGCAATTTTTTGAATATTTAGGCCACATCCAGTCATCAATTGAAAAAAATAAATTGCATTATCAGATGTATCGTATCAAAATGAATCCGACAGATTTGACATTTGTGTAGCAACATTAACAATTGTTTTGGGTGGGGATAGGCTGAGCACCATATGGATTTTATTTCTCTTTATGTTTCCATATTTATATTCTTGTATCTTGTTAATTAAAGAGAGTAAAATTGTCATTGAGAATGAAAGCAGCTAGTTATATGAAAGACTGAGGCTAATTGTTACAAAATAAAGTTGTTGCAAGGTGGCAACACAGGTGAAAGGTTGGGGAAGGTTTCTACAATTACTCTTCATTTGTTGGTTTTTACAGGTCAGAGTGTATGCTCACCTCACTTTGACACCATTAACTGCAACTGTACACCAACTTTATACTAATAATGATAATTAAGATTTAATCCTCATATTAATAGTCGAACACTTGATATATTCTTTGGATTTTCAAGTTTTACAGCTACTTTCTGGTGTGCAAATTTTAAGCTTATTGCATTTGCCAGTAAGGCTATGAATTTTAGTTTTCCTAATGCATTCTAAAATGGTTAATAACTGCAGATCATAGTTGAGATGGAAAGATCCCAGCAGAATTATCACCAAAATCTTCAGGAAGCTCAACACTATCTGATGTGAGAATCTTTTCCTTGGTAAATGATATATGAGAATTATGGTTCAATTGCCAAGAAAACTTAGTCCTTTTTCTTCTATCCATTAAAGGATTCAACCATTGAAGATTGAACCTCTATCTTGTTAACCATCTGGTCATCTACATGTAAATCTAAAATTATAATACTTTAATTGCATTTAGGCTCTCAAAGAATCTTCACCAAAGATTACTAGCTACCAGAGAGAAAATTACGAAACATGGTTTCGAACAAAGGTACAGGATGGTGCAAGAACTTTCTGAGGCCGCAGCAGCAGCGCGTTCCATCCTTCACAAGAAATTGCGAACATATCGTTCATATCCTAATAAATCTACTAAGATTGTTATTGCTGAAAACAACAATAACTCAACAGTTGAGCATTCTACAAGCACAAAAGCAAATGAAACTTCTGCAGTAAATGGGACTGCAGAATCTTTGAATTATTCTAGACAATCAATTTCAGGTAATGTTACATTCTTGACGATGAAGCATCACAAACCTGTTGGTTCCGCGAATCTTGTTTTTGTTATCTGATTACAATCTGCTGATCCATATTGTTTCACTTTTTCTGCCTTGTCCTATTATAGAAAAGCAGTGTGAACCACCCAATGTTGGTGATACGGTCGACGTTCCTTCCCTAAACAAGAAAGCTACCGTTCTGAAAGTGGAGCCATCTAAAGGAGAAGTACTAGTTATGACTGGTAACATGAAGCTGAAGTTGAAACTATCTGATGTTCTGACCTGATGGATAAGAAAATTTTGCTTATAGGAAGAGGATTTTATGCGAATTTCTGCATCCTGTAAAAGTATTCTACTTGAAACATATGGCTTTGTTTTCTTGGTCCTTTGGCGATGTGTCAGACTAGCGGGACTGTCTTGGTAGTATTCTGTGATGAGAAATCTGGGCCAGTGCAAAATTGTGCAAAGTGAGAAACTAGAGGCAGAATTCATAGTCCCCCCATGAGAAAATGATCAAAAGAATAACATCTGATACCTACACTCCACAAATTTATAGAACTTCAGATGATATTTGGACGGTACTGAATTGAATGGTTCCTTGTGTTAGCTTTAATTTATATGTTCTTTAACATTGCACATCATTTTTTTTCTTTTTTTCCATTTATCAAACCTGCTGTATCATTGCGCTTATCAATGTGCAAATATGGGTGCTTTTAGGAGGCACTTTTTGCAACTTTTGTTTTTGTCAGTGGTTGAAAAAGGCCAAGGATATATCAAATAAGGTGAATCATTCACCGGCTTGGTGCATTGGCTCACCAAGTTGAAATGTCTCCGACGAACTTTTTCTTGTGAACAAGCTATTTCTTCTTTCTTGGAACTTTGTGGCTTGCCATTTAGTGCTTACTCATTTCTCTCTCTTGATTATACATGCTCACTGGACTGGGAAGCTTTCCTACCAAAATAATGTTATTTATCATCAGTTTAACATAATTATGGAGTAGTAATGTTGGTGATCACCTTCTTTATATAACATTAAAGGCTACTTTCTAAGAGCTACTTTCTCAGTCCTTTTTTGCTTGGAAAGTTATCAACGACAATACTTAATAGCGTATTAAAAACTATAAAGAGCACATGAATGCTCGACTTTCCCTTTTACTAACGTTTCTTTTACTTCGAATGTTACCTATGAAAGCCTAGTACTAAAACAAAAACTACAATGTGGACATAAATCAAGATAAAAACATTGAAAAGAAAGAAGATCTATACATATTTATCTGTGAACTACAAAGATAAAAAATGACTCTCTTTAAGCTTTATAGGATGACTACACAAATCCATGTTATGTGCACTTACCTTCTATCCTTCAGCCTAAGAAGAGATCCCACAACTTCTCTCATAGAAGGCCTATTATCAGCCAGAAATTCAGTACATTTTAAAGCAATATCCATCAAACCCAGTGCTTTCCTCTGCTCTTCTGAATCCCAGAATTGAATTTCTTCATCAAAACCAGACAAGAAACCCCTATGATTACTCTGTCGAATCTTCCTTATCCAGGATTCAATAACTAAGCCTTCTTCAAATGAGGGATCAACAGGCAATTTTCTGCAGAGAAGTTCTAGTAGTATAACTCCATAGCCGTATATGTCACATTTCTCTGTCAACTTTGTTGAGTATGCATTTTCTGCATTTTATAGTTTTTATCATTTCGTGCATATGTTAGGACAGGTAATATGTAAATTAGAGGATGGGAAAAGTAAGAGAAACGGAAGAAAAATTAGATGAATCTGCTAACCTGGTGCGATGTAGCCCAGTGTTCCAACAATTTCAGAGACCGTTGAGCTTTCATCAATATCAGAGTCGATTTTTGCTGTCCCAAAATCAGCAATTCTTGGTTCCAGTTCAGAATCCATTAGTATGTTGTTTGATTTCATGTCTCTATGAATGATCTTAGGCACACAATCATGGTGAAGATAGGACAATCCTTGAGCAATACCAAGAGCAATACGAAAACGAGTCTCCCAGTTCAAAGCCATTCGAGGATTTTCTTGATGTAGCGTTTCATGAAGAGTTCCTCCTGGCATGTAATCTGTGACAATATAGCCATATCCATTTCTGATACTGTATCCTTCCATTCTCACCACATTCCGGTGCCTGATCAGACTTAAACTTCTCATTTCAACATTAATTTTATTTCCGATAAGTCCACTTTCTTAACAGCCCAATTTTTTCTTGATATTGATTGTGTTCTGTAAACTGTCCCGTGCTTGCCTCTTCCAATCACGTATTTATCACTCCGACGTTCGGTTGCACGAAGGATGTCATCAAAATTTAAGTCTTCAGGTAAGAAATCTTCTGTTCTTGATTGACAATGAAGGAGAGATTGTTCAGTTGAAGATGAGTTTCGAGCACGAATAAGCACAACATACACAGCAGCAAGAAGAAAAGCCAATAAAACTACTGCACCCATGATCCCAGCTAGAATTTTACCTCTGGTATGCGATTTTCTTACTTCTTTACCACAATAAGTGGATTCAGTGCTTATAAAGCAGAGTTTTTGGTTCCCAAGGGAAGATCCTGGATGTGAATCCAACAATTTTCTCCAAGAAACAGGGATTTTTCCTGACAGGAGATTAAATGATATGTTTACAAATGAAAGTGACACCATTTTCTCTACCTCTGAGGGTATTTCACCAGACAAATTATTGCTTGATATATCAAGAATCTCTAACTTATCAAGATTTCCGAGGCATTTTGGAATTTCTCCAGAGAGCTTATTCATGCTGAGATTCAGAACGGAACTAAAATGTTGAATTTTACTCAGACTGCAAGGAATAGGTCCTTCAAGTGTGTTGCTTCCAAGCTGTAGCTTCTGGAGATTTTGGCTATTAGAGAAAGAGTCTGGAATAACGCCAGTAAATTTATTTTCTTGAAATCGGATGAATTTCATGGTGATAGACGATAAGATCCCAGATCGGAGGAAGTCCTCCAGAAATATTATTTTTGCTAAGGTCTAATTCTGTTAGTTTTGAGCATTGAGTCAGTTCCCAGGGAATTTCACCTGTCAATCTGTTGGAAGACATCCTTAAAACTTCAAGTTTTTGAAGGTTTCCGAATTCCTTAGGTATTGATCCAGAAAACTTGTTCTCTGACAGATCTATCATAGTGAGATTGCTCCAAAAACCAAATCTTACAGGAATTTTTCCCTCAAGCAAGTTTCCACGCATATCAAAGTATGAAATGCTGGAGTTCTTTTCTATATCCTCTGGTATGCTCCCTTGCAGAAGATTATCACTAAGAATGAGCCTATATAGAGACTTGCATTTCACTATTTCCTTGGGGAATTGGGAATTGAAGTTATTGTTTCCAAGTGTCAATACCATTAGTCTACCACCGGAACATATTCCAGAGGGAATTCTTCCATTTAGATGATTTCCAGTTAAATCCAGCCTAATCAAACCCGGAATGTTATTCTTCCCCAGTCCTGCTGGAATCACCCCACCAAGATCATTGTGAGCCAAAGAGAGGAATGTAAGGTTTGTTAAGTTACTAAAACCGTATGGGATTGTTCCTGTCAATCTATTCTCATACAGGGCTAATTCCTCTAGACTGCTCATTCTTTCTATACACTGAGGAAGGCGACCCTCAATTTGATTGTTGAATGCGTGAAGCAACTTTAGACTCTGCAGTTCACAGATTTCAGGAGGCAAATTTCCGCTAATGAAGTTGTGTTGAAGCCTAATCTCAACTAGTGAACTACAATTCCCAATCTCTGGAGGTAAGAAACCTGTAAGTGTGTTATCATAAAGATATAGGTAATTCAAATTTCTAAGACTGCTGATTGATCTCGGAATGTTTCCCGTTAAATTGTTTCCAGATAAATCAATGTGCATCAGCTGATCACTACGACCAATGTCTTCTGAGATGCTATGGTTGAACATGTTGCCTGCAAGAGTAAGCTCTTTTAAATTCCTAAGATCCCACAAGGACTCTGGAATTTCTCCTTCAAAATTATTTGTGTGAAGATACAGAAACTCAAGTTCCTCAAGGCCCTTGAAGGTATTTTTTTGAATAATCCCTCCAAAACCATTAGAATACGCGTAAAGAACACTGAGGCTCCGACAGTTACTCAAAGAAACTGGTAGAGCACCAGAAAATGAATTTTCATGAATCTGAAGATGAGAAAGTGGACATGAAGATGGAAAATCAGGCAAGCCTTTTGTTAGATTGTTTGTGCTCAACTGAAGAAATTTCAGATTTGGTAGAGAAAATAACTCAACAGGAATAGCTCCATTCAAGAAATTGTTATACAATCCAAGATATTCAAGACTTTTGCATTGGCCTACCTCAGGGGGGATTACCCCAGTAAGCAGATTATAGCCCAAATCAATCTGTAACATCTGCTTTGACTTGAAAATCTGAACAGGAATTGATCCAGAAAAGCCATTTTCATTTAGGAAAATTGTATTGAGTTTGCTACAATTTCCAAGCTGGGCCGGGATTTTTCCGGTGAAATTGTTCCCTGAAAGATCAAGAATCTGCAGATCAGGAAGTTCACACAGACTGGAAACGGACTTTTCGAAACTTCCGATCTCCAAAGCGCGTGACATTCAAGGATTGAACTCGAAAATCTTTATTTGAGTAGCAAGAAACACCAGGCCATTGGCAGTGTGAAAGAGACTGATTCCATGGCAGCAAATACTGGGAAGATTCTGGCAGGCTGTTTCGAAACCGGAGAAGATGAACTGCTGCAGCTTGGGGCAAGGAGGCTGAGGACACTATGTGGAGGTTCATTAAAAAGAGAACACAATCAAGAAACAATAAAAACATCGTAGTTTTGAATACCAGGGAATGAGCAAACATTCTTTTGTGTCTGTTTCTCAAGGATATTTCATGGAACCCTGATAGAAGTTGCCGAGGTAGCTGCTTGAATGCCAACTTTTTCAACAAAATTGATGTTGTTTGCTGATGGTTTCTTAGTTCTTTTTTTTGATCTTTTTTAGGCTTCACAAGATTTTCCTGGAGATGATACACTGAATCTTAAAAAATTGTTTCAAGTTTCACAAGTTAAAGAAATAATACTCATGGCAGCTTTGGTTTAAAGTAAAGGTTTTGTAGTGTTTGGTTGGCACACTGGGAAGATTCCAACAAGCTGAGAAAGTGACAATTATGCTGTTTCAGTGGTGAGGCACCCATGTCCTGATGTCCTCTTGGTTTTGGATACAAATGCAATTTTACACATATCCAAGCATGTGGACATGAATCTGGATAAGTGATTTACTGTTTAAATTATTATTTATTTTTATTTATAGAGTGAGAGGCATATCTAGGGGTGTGCAGTCAAGTGTAGGTCCTGAGTCAAGACACTGTTCCAAAAAATGATGTGAAAGGTTGATTTGTGCAAACATGGAAGATGAAGAGTTTGTTTGATCCTCGTTATCCTTCCCTATTATAATTTTACTTATTATTGGTTTGATATTTGATATAACAATTACTCAACTACAATAACATATTTTAAATTTTTTTACATTTTCGATACAAATTTTACCTCTCTCCCCATTATAATTTATCTAAAATTGGACAAATAATGAGAATCAAACAACCTCGAAGTAAGAAAATATGCATATCTTATTTTATTATTTATTTATATATATTTTTTAATTTTTTGCTTTTTCCCATTTCATCCCCATCCATGCCTCTCCAACATCTACTCTGGCATTTTATTCAATAGAATGGCTGTTGTCACTCTCCACATATAAGAATTTCAATTTTTTAGGAAGAATCATATAATAATCATCTAATGAAGTGAACTTTTAGCGGTTCAAATGGTATTGTATGCTCGTGTTTTGGTCGAGAGATCCCAAATTTGAACTACACGTACCCCTCTCAATATCCAACTGTATGGAGAAAAAAAAAGTGAAATTTCAAAAGAAAATAATGGCAAGGAAGGGGACACTTGACCCAACACACAATTTAAGAGAAAAACGTGCCCATTTTAATCCAATTCATGTATTCATCCACAGCCACTAATCAAATTTTGAATTACTATTTGTCTCACTATTGATTATCAACATTAGTTAAAGTTCCATTTCTTGGTTTGAATTAATATTTGACAGAGTTGGTAATTTGTAACATTATTGTTTATTTTATGGCATTGTTTAAAAGTTTCTATATATCATTGACCTCCAAATGATTTATATTGATTTGCTACTGGAGTGATTGAACATGTGTAATTTAGTCGATGAGTTGTTAATTTAATTTGCTCTTATTCTTTCTTCAGCTATTAGGTTCCAACTATCGAATTATGGAAAAATTATGTGACAAACTATTATGCTATCTTTATCATATAAAATTTGTAGTTTTGTGTTGTCATGCGTGATTATATATATGGCGTAAATATGTATGTTTTGCAAGAGAATACACTTTTCTCAATGCTCACATTCATATTTTTTCATCCTAAGCATTTTTTTTCATCCTGAGAGGTTTTACATCTTCTAATGTGATTACAAGGAGTATATACAAAGTTTATATTCAATAGATACTTTATGCTTAAAGTTTTAGAGGTGTAATGTATCATTCTAGTTCCTCTGAATTAATAATAATTTGCATTCATAATATTGGGGTCATAATTTGTAGCTTTTCAAGCTTTTAATAATAATGTTAGATTTTGTCCCATTTTTCCTAATATTTATTATTACTGTTGTTCTTACAAATATTCTTTTTTGGTTTATTACTCATTGGATACAATTCAGAGTAATTACTATGTATTTGTTTGTCACGCCTCCACTAATATTAAATTATTTAAGAATGTCTTATATTAATTAACGAAATCTATAGTGGAAGCTTCATACAAATAGCGGGGATGGGACTTGCAAAACGAACAAATTGTTTCCGTCTTAGATAGTTCAATATTCTGTAAGGTTAATTATTTAAACTAACAAGTTGTTCAATTTTAGAAAATCATTAAAATTATGTTTTTCAATAAAAAGTAAATAGCACACAAGTTATGTTAATAGGATATTCTATTGATTACCAAAGCAAGCCAAATCATTAGAAAGCTTTTATATTGAAAAGTAAGCTTCAAATCAATATGAAGATTATATATTCATGCTGTCTTATATATTACAAAGCGTAAAAATATATATTATAGAGAGGTGGACATACTTATTAACACAAAAATGTATGAAACTCATAATTGTATTCTTAGTAACTTCAAAGATAAGTTTTCACTACATGCAAAACTCTACTATCGTTCGTAAATATGATCCAACTCATGGCTTGCCTTAATTACTTTTCAGATATCACATCTTCAATCATCTACAAAAAATTATAGAAATGAGGAGTAAGTACAAGGTACTCAGTGAGAGAACCGTTTGATTCACCCTTCATTTAGGAGATTTATTTTTAAGAAAACTATAGAATGCACCAAGTTTTCAAATGCACAAAGGGCCCTATCACTATTAAACTACTACCTGTAGAGCGCGCAAGATTCAATATCAATTTAATCATGACCATGTATGTGGTATGTGCGGCCACACTGTGCGGGCGGGTATAGCCTCACATTGAGGCCCAATCCATGCAGCCGTATGGATAGATCTGTCTCCGCCCCCGAAGAAAGATCTGTTTTCTCATAAGGACTCTTGAAAAGTGCCTCCAAAACATCAATATTTTTTAATCAAGATGGTTCTATAAGTTAGATTTTTTCTATATACGAAAAAGAGCGATTTTCAACCATAAGAGTGGTGTTTTGGCAAGTTTTGTTTGGTCTTCTATTACTCTCCTCCTTTTTGGACGAATTTATACTCGAAGATCTTGAGATCCTCCAATGGAAAGCAAGACAAATGGCCTTAGATAGTTTTAGGAAGTAACCAATAGAAATGAGGGCAAAGATTTTTCTTGAGATTAGCCAATAGAATTAAGTCCACTTGGAAGTTTAAGACTCTTTTTTTGATAAGTCTTGCCAAGTGTTCTCTTCAATTTTGGTGTGACAATTTTCTTAACTTAACAAATCACTCAATTAGAATTTAATAATTATGAAGTCCTTCTTTTTAATATGGTTTTACAATTAGTTAATTACGTTTTTGGGTCATACTAATCAAACATTACATTTTCATTCTAGACATCCTTTTAGTCCTAATCTTTTAACCAATTGACACAATATAATTTGAGTCATTATTCAATCGTCATCAACCATATGACACAACCAATGCAAACTCGAGTATTTATTCGCTCATTGTCAAAGTAACAATCATGTTGTCAATAATTACTTTCTTATCATTTATTTGAGTAACAATCTTGTAACAATTTAAATGCAATCACATTGTCAATAATCATATTCTAATTCTTGGTATTCATTCGAGTGGCAAACCTTGAAGTTTTGCAATTCAATACAATCACGTTGCTATATTTTAATTCTTGAAAATCTCGTAACTTCACCATTGATGCGGCCCAATTAATTCTCTCATCTTTAATTCTTAGCAATGTTGTAACAATTTAATATAATCATGTTATCATATTCTAATCTAATTTATTGTCAAAATATCGTTCATGTCGTCAAGAATTAACTTCTAATTCTTGGTGTTCGTTTGAGTGACAAGCTTGTATCCTTGAATATGATTACGTTGTCACATTGTAATTTTGGACGTTTAATTGTGTAATGGTCTTATAATCTTATGATGCAACTCCAGTAATTATTCAATCATCGTCAAAATAACATTTACATGCTTAAAATTTTGTGGGAGACTACATTGTTCATTCATTTATATTATGATTGAATGTATAACATCTCATTATAGTGGTATGTTTTGTTTTGTATTTAAATAAACAGTCACATTGTATTATATGTATATATTTTTTCAAGTAGTTATAATTCAACCATTTAACATATTGTACTTCAATTATATTGATAATTTTAAGAAAATCGATCGATAATTATATTTGGATATAATGTATTGTTGTATTCTACATGTACAATGCACGGGTAGGGATGCTAGCAATATAAAATCCAAATATTTCAATCCTTTTTCCATACTTTGCAATCTAAATTTTAAAGCCATAAAATAAAAGAGAAACAAGATGACTAGGAGGGGGTTTACATAAAAGTTAGTCAATATCTTCATGAAAAACTGGAAAATTGAAAATCCATCTTCATCGCTTTTAAACTTAATAAGAAAATTTAAGATAAAAAGGTAATTGCAACGAAAGGCCTTCCGATAAAGAACAAAACAGAAGGGAATTCTTAATTTGTACAAAAATGTTACAATATTCTACAAGAGATTTTGTAATTTTTATACTGCAATCACCTTAGAGCTTATTCCCAGGAAGTCATAAGGCACCAGGCCTATGGTTCCATATGTCTGGTGACTTCTCATTTCTCATTTTGCCCTAGGTGAGTTATTCCTTTTATTTTCTCCTATTGTAATCTCTGTGTCATCATGGTGAAATTTGTACTAACAACTAATGTACGAAACTTTCACATTAAAAGTAAACCGTTATAAATTTTGTGTAATCTTCATATTTTGCACTTTTGCAGCCATTATAGATCAACACTTTGACAGCCTTGTTAAGTATAGGATGGGAAATTCAACAATCACTAGATATACGAGAGATCTCGAACCGTTCTTCGATATTGGAAGAACTCAACCTTGGTGGATGTTGTAATATATCCCTTACAAGAAATCAAAATACAATGATAAATTACAAAGTGTCAAAAAGAGAAATACAAAGAAGAAAAACATAACAATAATCTTGTTCGTCTTCAATGGTCAGCCGGAGATGGTGGAACCAAAGAAATGGTAAGAGCTCAGATTCAATCTTGTGCCAACATCTCCAACCAAAACACCTTCAATCTGGATGCAAGAAATACACCTTACAACCCTTTACCGATTATAATGCAGCAATAAATAATAAAAGGCAGACTTTGGTGGTGATAAAGAATGGTTAAAATAACCTGCTTAAATAGATAAACATCCGGCCAAAGAAAGAAGAGAATATGGGGTGATTCAATTAGCTATTGTCTTGCCATAAAAAGAATTCCAACAAAGACAATAAACCCAAAAAGGAGTAAAAATCAATTTTGTCAGAATACCAATTAAAGAGAGAAATAAAGGGTCGTATGGTACCACTTGTTCGAGCAACTAAAAAGTTGCTTCAAGAATAGTTGCGGGCATTTCGAGTTCGAGCAACTAAAATGTTGCTTCAAGGATAATTATGGGTGATTTCTTGATCCAAAACCAAATGGGGCAACACATTTCGCACTTTTAATAATATATCCAAACAACGGCTTTCGCCTATGGATTTAAGACCGATCCTACCATACCATTATTGTCCCATATTTATTAGGTAACAAAACCTAATAGTGAAGATTCCCCCCACCAAATTTTGCTAAGGAGATAGATAAGACTTCTATTAAGGAGATAAATGGCTACGTGGCAGAAATCTAATTAAAGCGGCCTCTCTGTTGGTGGGGGCCGCTTTTGTTAAATTTCTGCCACGTAAGCGATAAGGCTCCTTAATATGAGATAAAGCTTTGTAGTCAGATTGCCACCCCACCCCCTATTTTCACAAAGTTTAAAGACTTTTATGTGTCTTTTCAAGGGGGAAAAAAGATTTAATGTCAACTTTTTTTTTTTTAAAATACAAGAGGAGGGTAGGGGATAGGAATGGCAATGAGGCGGGTTTGGAGCGGGTATCCCTTCCCCTGTCCCCGCCCTGTTAAGGAATTTCCCACTCCGTACCCGATTGAATAAGGTACGGGAAGGGTATGGGGCGGGGGAACTTCGGGGCGGGTACGAGAAAAATATCCGTTATCTGCCCCGTTAAGAAAATTCAAATAAAATTAAAAAAATAGGTTTTTGTCAATTGTCGCAGAAGTGAAAGAGAATAGGTTTACCAATAGTTTGTCAATTTTCTTGATTTAGTTTTTGTTATTTTAAGTTAAATTTTGAATTAATATTAACTATTAATTATTAAAGTTAGAAAAATTTACCAAGTAAAACATCTACTAAAATGGTCAAGGCATGTGTTATGTGTATCTTTGTGCATAGATTCGAACCTCATACTCAAGTTGTCAAAACATTTTTACCAAATTTATAAAAAAAAAAAAAAGGAAAAATTCAGGTAAGGGGGTCAGGGCGGGTAAGGGCGGCCACTACCCGTCCCCGCCCCGATACTTAATACCCGCCCCATTGGGGCGGGTACCCTCGGATAACAGGTAATGGGTACAGAATTGCCATTCCTAGTAGGGGAGGGAGTGGAAAAAGGATAGATATGGTTCGAACTGAGAAAACCTGAGTGTCCAACGATTATAGTACAATTCGTTTGGTTTTATTATTATTATTACTAGTAAAACACCCGTGCAACGCACAGATAGAAAAATGTGTAAAATATAGTCATTCAAAAATTAAAGTACACACGAGCAATATTTGTACATAAGTAGAATATATAAAAGCTAGACATGCAATGCTAAATATGATTTCAATAATAATATTCAATGGTAAATATTAAATTATATAATATTTCCTTGTAACCAGTAAACTTACGTCGACATGATATTTAAAAACTAAAACTATCTATATCTATATATAAATATATATATATATATATATATATATCTAAATCAAAAGAAGTTTAACCTGGTTTTCCTACCTAAACTGCTGATGACACTAATGATGTCATTTTTCTTTTTTTTGTTTTTTGTTTTTAATTTTTTTCCTCTATATCTATGTATCTATATATCTAAATATTAAAAATAGTCTAAACAAGTTTTTTCTCTCAAATTGCTGACGTTATGGCTGATGTCGTATTTTGTTTTTCATTATTTTATTTTATTCTTTTCAATTCTTTTTTTTATGAACTTGATATTTTTCATAAAAGACAAATGAAATCAACACATTATAGATTGTTTACGGAAAATGCCTACAATGGGAAAGGTGAGGTGGCTTCTATTTCTTTGCAAGGAGAAAGGCTCCTTGTAAATGCCGTCAACAGTAGTTGGTGGAGTTACCACTTGATAGGTTTGTATTTGCATTATAACTTTAAAAGACTATTATAAATTTGATTATACTGAATGATCTTTGCTTTAATGTCAATGATTTTTTGAGAGAGATTTTGTCCTGATTGGAAACAGGCAAAGCTTACGGGGTTAGTTTTTTGTTTTTTCCATGAATTACCGGCGGAAATGGTAGCAAAATACTGCAGCTTTTGTCTACCAAAATGGAGGTGAATCTCCCCATTATTGCAATAAACGGGCCGTTTCTGATTGCAAATGGTCACCCCTGCTACCATTTATGGCAGCATTTTTGTTGCCAGAAACGGTAGCGCAATACTGCTGTTTTTGATATCAATAAATAGGGAGTGAATCCCTCCAGATACTTCCCAGGGGATTTAGCCCCCTTCCCCTATTTTTGTTGCCAGAAACGGCAGCAGTTTGCTACTATTTCTGACAACATTTTGTGCTACCACTACGAACACCAAAAATGAGGACCGACTCCCTCCGAAAACATTTTTTTGAGGGGGTTTCACCCCCCAATTATTGATGTTAGAAACATCAGCGTTTTGATGCCATTTCTAGCAACAAAAATACTGCCATAAATGGTAGCAGCATTTTGGGAGAAGGGGGTTCACCCCCTATTTGCTATCGGAAATAGCCCATTTCCTGCAATAAATGGGGGGATTCACCTCTTATTTTGGCCGCCGCAAGCTATAGTATTTTGCTGTCATTTTCGGCAGCAATTCATAAGGGGGGATTTTTCTTTTTTCTTTTTTATTATTTTTAAATATTTTGCTTTTAAAATTTAAAAAGTTAATGGGTATAACGGCCATTTTTATAAAAAATTAACGGAATAGCAAGAAAAATGACCTATTGTTTGAATTTATGAAATGTTAGAGACTTAGAAGGTCGAAAAAAAGTTGGGGACCCAAACGATTCTTAACTCAAAGATTGTCGACGATTTGTGAAACTAACCCTTATTTCATTTTAATAAGAGCTATGGTATATGAACAAAATCACATAAACAAAATATAACAAAACTGACACATGGCACAATCCTATTTTTCAACATATCATATCACTTTCTATCAACGATTATCATATAACCACTTGTCAATTTTATCATCTTTTTTATATCTCTTTTGTCTATTTAAATTTTTCCTTTTTATAATTCTATTTCATCAATGATAATAATTAAGATTTCAACTATATTTTAAAAGAAAAATGTCATATCTTTGCAAGAACGTGGGAATAGAATCTAGTTTAGTTAAAAAGGTACATGTATCATTAAATTTTCTAAGAAAACAAAACCAATTCCGATTTCAGAGCCCGATCTTGAAATCGGAGCCGGTTTTGTTTTTTTAGAAAAACTGCATGGATAATTGTCCTTAATCCACGTTCTTTTCTTATCCGTTTTAAAATGGGAATCCACGTAAACTTTTTTTAATTTAAATTATAATCACACTTTTATGCAAAATTGCAAATGAGTAAGAAGTCAACTAGTAGAATAATTTAATTTCGTTAGGCACAAGGACTCGACATTGCCGTAACGTCTTATTTACACTAAATGGACTCACAAACTTCAGCTCATGTCCTTAATCCAAAGTTATTGAAGCAATTCAGCTCCCAACTTTTGTCTTGAATATTTGGGTCCTCAATCTTTATAATATAAGTACTTAGATTGTTAATAAATGTTTTCTTTTCAATCCTGATAATAACCGCTGAGTTCTACTTGGCTCAGGCTTCTTGAAAGGCAAGCCTGAGCCGATTGTGACCACCCTGCTCAAATTGGCAAGCCAGCTCAGCTCAACTACCTCTTAGGCAAGCCCGAACCCGTACAACCTGCCAACAAGCGGCTCGTCAAAAGTACGAGCTAACGAGTAGTTCGCGAGCTCAACTCGTAAAAATGTGAGCGAAACCCGAGCCCAAACACAAGTTTAACTTGGTGAGCTGAGCTTGGCTGGGGCTTATCGGTTGATGAGCCCGAGCTAAGCATGAACACGGCTTGGCAAGTCGTTTTGTCAAGCCTAAATCAAAATGACGTGACCTAGCACTTATGCTCTATATCTTTGGTTTTTCTGAAAAGAAATAGTTTTTTGGGAGAATACATGCTAGATTTGACCTCCATTTTTAACACCCTCTAGTGGCCCTCTTTTAAGTAAATGAATCTAAACTAGAGAAGGAGAAGGTTTAAGAGGAAAACCATACTACAACAAGAAGGAGGTGCATGGTGGTCCAAAAAGTCTTCAATGTCGTGGGCACAATTAGTGCAAAGTTGGTCCCTAATGGCACCAAAACGGAAACCTTCTCTTCAACCACTTATTGAAGGAGTATGCACCTAAAATTGGTCATTTAAAACCATGCTTAGAAATTGTTGTACTCAATCTCCAAACCTAAAGGTTGAGAAATTGAAGGGTTTGTTTAAGATTTAAGTTAGGGAAATATTATTCGTAGGTAAACGTTTACAAAATCCTTCACAAAATGGGGTAATTCTACTATTTTATTTCCGTGTATTGTGTGATTAGTGAAAATTATTTGAGTAAGATGTGAACGTTCCATTTTTTGTAAAAGATTTTATAACTTATTAGCTACAAATAGAATGACTCTAAGATAAGGGCCAATTCTAAGGAACTAGGGTTGAGTTCTTTATAGAGCTCAATCTCTAATGAGATGTTGATGTGCGCTGTTAAGAAACATAAAGTTAAAAAAAAAAAAAAGGGAAACACAGCCACACAGGGTGATGGGACATTCACTTTATTTGCTATTTCGAAATGATGATAACCCATTGTGTGAACGAAATGTACCGTCAAAATAAAATGAAAATCATGTGTCTTAAGGGTACCATTAGTACAGTAATATCATAGTAATTGCTAGTTCACTACAATTGGTTGTTTGGTTTAAAATAGTGCAGAATTGGTTTAAATAATTCCTTTTGATTAGATAGCTCACTATAATTGATTGATTTCAGCCCCGTATGCGATGGAAGTTTAGTTGCAAAACTACATCTCAATCTAAAAAAGATGATAGTATTCTTTTTTATAACAAAAATTAAGAAAAATTTATTTAATAGTATTAGAAAATTAAATTTTAATATTATTTCTTTATTATACTATTTTATTTATTAATTATTCTACTTTAATAATTTTAATTTTTAGATAACTATATACATTACATAGTAACATATTAATTATTTTTTAAAAAGGAAAATGAATTATAATAAGAACAAAAAAGGAATATTAAACTATTTTTTTTAGATGGGGGGTGGCAGGTTTTTTTAGTTTTCACCAAACCCAAAAGGGAGGAAAAATGGCGACGCATGTGCACCAACTTTAATAAATTGTTGATCCCTATTCAAAATTTCCTCCGTAAATTGAACGCACTTGACTTTCACTTCCCTCCATCAACGATCAACATGTCGGCATTCCAATAAATTCTCTGTAAAAATCCCTTCAGTCAACGCCAGTCTTCTTCCTCCCAATCCTTAATCCAATGAAATCCCTTTTGCTAATACCCCTTTTCTTCCTGCTCAAAGTCCATGCTGAGATCCGATTCTCGGAAATTCGATCCGACGCGAGGTCCACAATTCCTTTTGATGAATTCGGGTTTACACATTCTGGCTACCTCAATCTCACTGTTACGGACATTTCTTTATCCGAACCCGAATCCGATCTCTCCCTTGTCGGGTTCTTCCTTTGTACCCGTGATTCATGGCTGCACGTACTGGAACAGCTACAACAAGGTGACATTCAATGCTCCCTGCAATCTGATTCTATCAAGAATGTTTTTACTTTTGACCATCTCGAATCCCCCAATCCTAGTTACCCCACTCGCCAACGGAATGCTTCGTTGCAAGTATCTGAATCAAATTTGTTCACTTTGGTTTTTGCCAATTGTGTACCGAATTTGAAAGTCTCAATGAACGTTCATTCAGATCGGAAGAGCGTAATGCCAAAACTACGACTTTTGATTTTCTATCTGCTGGAAAGACTTGCCTTCCTTCAATTTACTTCCTGTTTTTCTTGGTGTATTTGGTTTTGGGATCGGTTTGGGTTTATACGCTGTATAAAAAGAGATTATCTGTTCACAGAATCCATATTTTCATGCTTGCTGTCCTGGTTTTGAAGGCGTTTAATTTGTTATTTGAGGCTGAGGATAAGTCTTATATCAAGAGAACTGGATCGGCTCATGGGTGGGATGTTCTGTTCTATATATTTAGCTTCTTGAAGGGGATTACGTTGTTCACATTGATAGTTCTGATTGGAACTGGGTGGTCTTTTCTCAAACCTTATTTACAAGATAAAGAAAAGAAGGTATTGATCGTTCTCATTCCATTGCAAGTGGTCTCGAACGTGGCTCAGGTCGTGATTGATGAGAGTGGACCTTATGGAGAAAATTTGTATACTTGGAAGCAAGTTTTCTTGCTTGTGGATATTGTATGCTGTTGTGCAGTTCTTTTCCCAATAGTGTGGTCGATTAAGAAGTTAGAGAGGCTGCCACGACAGATGGAAAGGCTGCAGTGAATTTGATGAAGTTGACGTTGTTTAGGCATTACTATGTTGTGGTGATTTGTTATATATATTTTACAAGGGTGGTGGTTTATGCTTTGGAGTCTATTACGTCATATAAGTATGAGTGGACTGGTGTGGTGGCTGCTGAATCGGCTACTCTTGCTTTTTATGTGTTTACTGGGTACAATTTTAGGCCTAAGATGCATAATCCTTATTTGGCCATTGATGATGAAGAAGAAGAAGCTGCCATTGAGGCACTCAAGCTAGAAGATGAATTCGAGCTTTGATTCTTTGTCAAGACAGCTCGAATACTGTACATTATGAGGCCAGCTGGGGGAAAAGTTCTTTGTACAGATTTTAGACACTGAGGCCAACAATGTTAAGGCTTGCTTCTTCTCCGATACAGTGAAAACATGTATACCTCTTCTTTTTCTCAGCTCTTTACGTTACTAGATAAAGGTTCTGTACCCTTTGTTATGATTGTCCACAACATTATGGTGTTAAATAATAATGGCCTGCTTCTAAATTGCATGATGCCCAACACGTCATATTTCTCGTCCTCTGCTCTTTTCAGTTCAAGTAAAGTTTATTGATAAAGCAAGGAAATCTTTATTTCATTCATGAAAGGCATCAGATTCATGTTATTTTACTTGCTTGACTGATGTAGATTTAAGATTAAGATGATCAAGTTGTTTGTGTTGAATTTACATTTGAATTAACATAAACATCTTTTATACCATGCATATCCAGTGTCGAGTTTCTGTGTATTCATTAAGGTCTGTTATGGTAACTTTAGATGATGCAGTTATACGAGCATTTAGATATAATATTTCTTGTATGTGTTTTTTTCTTCCTCTGCATTTACTTCACAATTCATCTTCTATCAATCTCCTCCTTATTTTGTACATAATGACTGCAATAAGATTGTCTGTCTTAACCGTGAAATTAACGGGAAACAATTGAAGTCCATTTCTATTGCCAAATTGATACGGGTTACGATGTCTGTCACGTCTCTTTCTCTTTTAATCGTATTAGATGTATAAGAGAGGTCCATGTGCCCCATAAATTATTATTGATGATGTGATTGACATATCCATCATAAAAAGGATTAGTTCATTCTAGTATGTAAGATTGTTCAGTGAACTAGATATTTATAATAGAAAGTATGAATTCGTCGAGTCTTATGCTTCACGTTTGCACCTTATTCAACACTGATTCTGAAGCTTTAGATTAACAAATCAGATCATGAAGTTAGCCTGCCACAAATTGACTTCTATGGTCAGTGCTCGACACTTTTCCAGTTAGAGAAAGTCCCGGGGATTATGTAGGATCCACTCAGGAACCTGCTTCATTGTTTAGGTAAATGTCCAATTCTTTTGCGGGACTGGGAACTCATTTTTGGAGGAGACGCAGAAATTATGTGCGCTGGGGTTTGCGTTCTCTGGGACTGGGAAAAATAAGCGTTTCTTCACCGAACTCATTTTATCCACCTCTCGGGTTGAAGGCTTCTGGTTTGCTGCATTTTGTTGACGTGATCAGGCTTTCGCTGATGAAGTGGCTTTCATATAGTTTGGTAGGGGGCTAGCCAAATTCATCTTCGGGGGGGATGGTAAATTCGGTGAATGCAGCTCATGGTTTTGAATCACTCTGTGGGAAGGAGACTGAAGCCCATATGAATAGAGTTTCTGTTGATGATCCCAGCCGTTCTGATCTTCAAATTTCTTGACATTAGCATCTGTGCATGAATTAGGATGTACAGTATCGATCAAGATGGTCTTTATCTCATCTGTTTGACAGCATAAAGTTCCCTCGACTTCATTTGCTGTTTTTCCATCACAATATCGGGTGCTCTTGTCAAGCTCTTCTTTGTTGCCCGTAAATTGACGCTCGTCCAGTGGCCACATCTGTATACCAGAACAATATCTTAGACTCTGATAACTTAAACTGAGCATCTCCAATGCTCATGGACCATCCTAGTTTATGTGGTAAAAAATTTGACGAAGTCTTTTCCCATGTGGCAAAAAGTCCATTAAATAGACAACCCACCTCATTTACTCCTCTCCGCTGTCGTGACTCTACCAAAACCAAAAGTTGACTTTACCAAAAGCAAAAAGAAAAATAAGAGTTGGCATTGGGAACATAAATTTTGGACGAGCTGGCGGTGTAATCCTGGGTCTGATTTCAGACCCTACTGTGGACTCTCATGCTTGCATGGAGGTGCCATGTCATATTCCTTTGGTGGGTGACTTTTAGCATTGGAGAAGGCTTTTTAAGTTAGGTAAGAGTTTTTCCTATTTAGCAAGACTTTTTCCCCATGACCTGCCACCCGTTGGAGATGCTCAAATACTCTGATTCAATGACTAACCTGCTGAGAGAAGTTAGAGTACATTCTTTTGCTTTATAGAGTACATTCTTTTGCTTTCCCAATCAAGGCTTGGATTTCCCCGACTGCGTCAGAATCATCCTCAGA
>CAVNYN010220216.1:0-32215 GCA_963692815.1 Nyctanthes arbor-tristis
AGTTTAACGACATTAGTTTGAGTTGGGCTTTAGACGAAAGGAAATAATTGAAAAATCAAACATAAATAAGAAATCTTTACCTTTTGCAGGTGCGGTACTTGAAGATTTTCGGTTGAGATTTCAGGCTTCCACCGATTGACAAAATAGAATCGGACATCTGATAATTTTTCCCGTTGGACCTGGCAAGAATGGGGACACACGAAGAAGGATTGGTGGGTATGGCAGTACACGGAAGAAGAATCAAAGGCAATGGAAAACCTAGAAGGGTAACCGATATGATGAAGAGGGAAGGCCTCTTTGGGATGAAAAGTGAGGAAGCTTCAACAAGAATGAATTTTGTGGTCCAGAACAAAAGAGAACCCAGCACATAATTTTGAGGGCATTTTCGGAAACTTGGCGATATTTTTGACGATGCCTGCTCTTTTATAGGAGTAGGATTTGTAGAAGTGTCGAGAAAGGGCACATTAAAAGGTGCCGCCTTCTGTAATTTCCTCAATAAAATAATTGACGTCAAAGGTCAAAGAATTAGCAACTGTGGTGTAATAAATAATTAGATTTTCTATATAACTAGATTGAGCTCAGAGTTTAGAGCCCGACCATTAATTATAAGGAGCCACGTCACCTGTGTTAGGTGACTTGACACTCTGTAATTGGTGATCGGACTTCAAATTCAGAGCCCGATCTATTTTAATAGCCGGACTCAATAAATAATTATCCTTCAATATGTCGAGTTCTCTGCAGTATCCATGTTTCCTTGATTATGATTGAACTTTTTTCGGATCATACGAGAACCAATTTAGATCAGAGTCTCCGTTACGTAAATATTTAGTGTATTTGGCACCTTCTCTTCAACTAGTTTATAGATGTACACTTATGAGATAGTGTCTATATAAATAAAACTAGTTGGGAGAATGTGGAAATTTTCTAAAAAGATAGATAAGACTCTTTTATAAGGAGTTTTACCCTGAAGATTTTGTTAGATTCATGCCACACAATCAACAAAAAGTAAGCTTTTGTTAGATTCGTACCATATTAAAGTAAGACTCATTTATAAAGAGTCTTATTTAATTTTATAGAAGTACTCCGGAGAATGTGAGAATCCATTTCGGCCTTAAGAAGAAAGCACCTAATCTTGGACCTATTTTTATCATAACTAGTGAGTGACACGTCCGATTGTAAGAGTTGGGACTATTAATACCCATTCCTGGTATAGTAGAGTCTACTTATTTTAGTCTCATGGACAATAGGGAAATTGGCCCAAATGACCTCCTTTAATTCTAAAATTGGCCATATGACCTTTGACTAAAAAGCCTATTTTAAAATTAAATCAATATTAATATAAATGACAAATTTACTATTATATCCTCAATCACATCTACCCCAACTCCCAAATCAAGCGTGTCTTCACCTTCAACCCTCAATTCTTCATCACGTCTCCAAGAAATCGGTCATAACGCAATGACCACTTCTCCTTCTTTAGTTAGGCAAAACTTCTTGGCAGCCACCGATGCTTCTTTGCCATTGAAATATGATTGGGTCAAACAAAGATTACTTGCAATTGTCCAAATTTCGTGCTTCTTACTCACAGGTGCTGTTAATTTTTACACTTTTAGGTTTGCTTGGTAGTTCTTTCTTCAAGTAATTTCTTGGTAATTAAGTTGTGTTTATATATTATTGGTTTGAGAAATTAATAAATGTAGTTTATGTGTTGGTCTGAGGAAGAAGATAAATGTGTCATCTAATTTTGCCAAGTTCATGTATATACATATATATAATTTTTCTTAAAGGTTTTAATCTTGCTTATACTCAAATGCCCATTTATTTTTTCAAAATATTTTGGTTTACAAGTTGTAATGACATATGTTTCGTTATTTCATATATTTCATGACTGTACAGTTGTTTTACTCCTCTAACAATTAGAGATATTTGCTAACACTTAGATTCTATAAAGTAGATGCAATTGACTGAAAGAAAACTTTTCAAAGCAAATCTATGATTTTTTAGTGAACAAGGGGTAACAATACATGGTTTATTATACACATCAAGTTGTATTATATATTGTTGGTATGAGAAATTAATAAATGTAGTTTATGTTTTGCTGTGAAAAAAATAAACAAGTCATCTAATTATGACAAGTTAATGCGTATACGAATGTATAATTTGATTTACATATGTTAATTTTGCTCATACTCAAATGGCCGTTCATTTTTTCAAAAATATTTTAGTTTACAGGTCATAACGATAAATGTTTCATTATTTCATATATTCCGCAACTCTACAGTCATTTTACTTCTTTAATAATTGAAGGTGTTTGCTAACCCTTAGATTCTTTAAAATAGATGAAATAGACACAATGAAAGAAAAAATTTCAAAGCAAATCTATGAATTTCTAGTGGACAAGGGGTAATGATATATAGTTCATTCTTTATATATATCATGATTCAACTATCGTTATACTCATTTAAAACTTATTTTAAACTTATATCAAAATTAATATAAAATACAAGTTTACTATTATATCCTTAACCATCTATACCTTTATTCATTTTTTCAAGAATATTGAGTTTATTGGTTGTAACAATATATGTTTTGTTGTTTCGTATATTTCACGACTGAAGAGTCGTTTTGCTCATTTAACAATTGGAAGTATTTGCTAACCCTTAAATTCTTGAAAATAAATAAAATGAACATAGTGAAAGAAAACTTTTTGGAGGAAATATGTGATTTTCTAGTGAATAAGGGGTAGCGATACATGGTTCGTTATTTATACACATCACGATTTAACAGTTGTTATACTCATTTAAAATTTGGAGGTGTTAATATTCTCTCAAATATTTTAAAATTTGTGAAATAGACATAATGACATAAAAAGATAATCCCACAATTTGTGATTTCTAGTGAATAAAAGTAACGACACATGTTTCGTTATACTTGTATGCATCACAATTGTTCATTTGGTATATAACTTTAAACCCCACTTAACCTCCACAAGCATTATGGAACCCTCAACTTCTCTTTATAATAAGTAAAATATATCTTACTCAGTGGTGAATCAAGTTGAAATGAGTAATGGAATAATAGTTCTCAATTTCTCATGTTTTAAATAGTTGTGAATGCCCAAAACGGTACATGCTAATAAGGACAACTATGTAGTTATGCATATCTCAAAATGCATGCAACAAATCACGAACGATACATGTCTCGTTGTTTTGTATTTATCACTACTGAGCAATCTTTTTATTCCACGGACTGCTCCTAATATTTGCTATCATTTGTATTTTGAAAATAGTTGGAACAATATATGTCTCGTTATTTTGTATTTGTCACGATGGAGTAGTCGTTTTGCTCAATTAATTGCTCTTAATGTTTGCTAACAATTAGTGTTTGAAACAAGATGGAACGATAAATCTTTCGTTATTTTGTATGTGTCACGACTGGACAGTCGTTTTGCTCTAATAACTATTCTCGGTATTTGCTGGCAGTTAAATACGAAGGTGTTTGCTAACTGTTATATTCTATGAGGAAATGAAACCAAAAAATGAAATGGAGCTTAGAAAAACGATGCAAAGGACGACGAAAAGTCAAAACGATATTAAATACGAAGGAATGAGAGTTCAATCGTGATGTACTAAAACGTTTGAAACATGACACATAGCTCAGCATGTTGAAAAATGTTGGAACGATACATGTTTCGTTATTTTTTATGTGTCACGACTGAATAGTCGTTTTGCTCCGTTGACCGCCCTGAATGTTTGCTAACGGTTAGTGTTTTGAAAAAGGTTGGAACAATACATGTTTCGTTATGTTATATATTTCACGACTCAACTCTCATTTTGCTCTGTTGACTGGTCTTAATATTTGCTAAAGTTAGTTTTTGGATAATTGATGTAATGATACATGTCTCGTTATTTTTTATTTATCACGACTAAGCAATCGTTTTGCTCTATTGATCGTTCTTAATGTTTTCTAGCAGTTAGTTTTTGGAAAATTGATGCGACAATACATATATCGTTATTTTTTATTTGTCACAACTGAATAGTCGTTTTGCTCCATTGATTGCTCTTAATGTTTTCTTTCTGTTAGTAGCTTTGGAAAACGATGATACGATATTTATCTCGTTATTTTTTATTTGTCACGAATGAGTAGTCGTTTTACTCTATTGACCTCTCTTAATGTTTGCTAACTGTTAGTGTCTTGAAAAATCATGGAACGATACGAGTCTCATTATTTTGTATTTATCACAACTAAGTAGTCGTTTTGCTCCATTAACTGCTTCTAATATTTGTTAAGTCTTTTGAAAAAGGTTGAAGCGATGCATGTCTCGTTATTTTGTATTTGTCACGACTGAGCAGTCGTTTTGCTCCATTAATGATGTTTGCTAAAAGTTATGTCTTTTGAAAATGGTTTGAATGGTACATGCATCATTATTGTGTATTTATCACTATTGAGCAGTTGTTTTTACTATTGATTGCTCTTGATGTTTGCTAGCAGTAAGTCTTTTGAAAAATATTAAAACGATACATGTCTCGTTAGTTTGTGTTTGCCACGACTGAGCAGTTGTTTTGCTCTATTGGCCGCTCTTAATGTTTGCTAACATTTAAATTTTTTGAAACAGGTCGGAACGATACATGTCTCGTTGGTTCAATTGTAGCACGACATGTCTTTTGAAAAATGTTAGAATGATACATATCTCGTTATTTTGTATTTGTCGCGACTGAGGAGTCATTTTGTTCCATTGACTGCTCCTAATGTCTTTTAACATATAAGTCTTTTGAAAAATGTTGGAACGATATATGTTTTGTTATTTTGTATTTGTCACGACTGCGCAGTAGTTTTGCTCCAATTACTGCTCCTAATGTTTGCTAAGTCTTTTGAAAAATGTTGCTCTTCCGATCTGTCTCCTTATTTTGTATTTCTCATGATTGAGGAGTCATTTTGCTCCATTGATTGCTCCTAATGTTTGTTAACATATAAGCCTTTTGAAAAAGTTGGAATGACACATTTTTTGTTATTTTGTATATATCACGACTAGACAGTTGTTTTGCTTCGTTGACCTCTACTAATGTTTGCTAACAGTTAGTGTTTTGAAAAAGGTCCAAACGATACATGTCTCATTATTTCGTATTTGTCACAATTGAATAGTGATTTTGCTCCAATGAGTGCTCCTAATATTTGCTAAGTCTTTTGAAATATGTTGGAAAGATACATGTCTCGTTATGTTGTACGTTTCATGACTCAACTCTCTTTTTGCTCAGTTGACTGCTGTTAATGTTTGCTAACTGTTAGTGTTTTGGAAAATGTTGGAACGACAATGTCTCGTTGGTTCATTTGTGGCATGACATGTCTCGCTGGTTCCTTTGTGTCACGAGTGGATAGTCATTTAGCTCCAATGACTACTCCTAATGTTTGCTTACAGCTATTTTTTTCAAATAGGTAGTCACGATACATGTTTCGTTATCTTGCACGTGTAACGACTTAGTCGTTTAGCTCCAATGACTATCGAAATGAAACAAAAACGATACTTGCCATGGAGGAACGAAACAAAAACGATTTAAAGTATGACTAAAAGTCAAAACAATACTAGAAACAGAGGAACGAGAGTTCAACCGTGATGTGCTAAAACACTTGAAACATAATACATAGCTCAGCGTGTCGAACGAGATATTACATTCTACTGAGAGATAGGAGAATGAATGTATTCGAATGACCTCAACAATGACAACCACGACCTTAACATGCACTGTTATAAGCATTGCTATCTACCACATTAGGTATTTTGATATAGACAACGGTTTAACAACCACCACAAAAATGATACTGGATAAGCAAGAACGACGTTTGTGCCGTGATCTATTAGCATGTCGTCAAACGTACGTGTTACCTTTTATAGAACTATAAAATGAGCTAATACTTGAATAGTCTAATTAATCACAAATAGGCAAAACAATACTTCGAAAACATTTGCAACAATTTACAAACTGAACAGCACTATTATCGTCATTGCTAAATGATACGAATGAACGACACTTTTGACGTGATCCCCAAATGTTTGAAACAACTTACAAAGTTTACAAGTAGCTAAGCACATTACCTTTTAGGAAGAGATAAGATAACTTGATGCTTTGAATATATAGCCTAAACAATGACAAATAGGCGAAACGATACTTCTTAGAAAGGAACGACTATGTAGTTGTATATCTCTCAAAACGCTTGCAACAAGTCACAAACTAAACATGCACTATTATCGTCATTGCTACATGGAGTAAATAAGTCAATTCAATATAGAGAATGATTTTAATAATGAGGAATACCCGAAACGATAATTGATACTAAACGAAACTTTTTAAATGAAGTACGACTATCTAGTCGTGATTCCGTAAAATAGTTGTAACAAATTACAAACTTAACACACATTGTTACAGATGTCACTATATAGAGTAAATAGTTAATATGATGTTTTGAATGGTTTAAACGATCATGAATATTTAAAACGATACTCGATAAAAAGGAACGAGTATTTAGTTGTGATCTCTTAAAATGCTGGCAACAACTTATAAAATTTTACATGTATCATTACTTTAAAAAGATCATGAATGCCGAAAACTATACTTTTATAAAGGAACGAAAATTTGGTCATGATCCCTTAAAACTATTGCAACAAAAAGGGAAATTTTTAAATTGAATGGTGAGGCTAGACAACGATGAATGGCTATAATGATATTTGTGCCGTTTTCACCACTTTGGAACAAGAGTTTAGTCATGGACCTTGAAATCTATTACTTAACTTGAAATTTAACATGCCATGTTTAAACATATTACTATGTAAAGTTTTAAGGTGCTTTCCAGTTTTAAAGGTCTAAAATAATAATGGATGCTTGAAACGATTCTTCTGTCATTTTTGTTAGCTTAAAATGATTGTTCTTTTGTGATGGCTTATAAAACTTGCAAAATATTGCAAAACTTAAATGTTAATATTCCATATATTTCATATAGAAAGTATAAAGGTGATTTCGAATCTGAATGATTTAAACAAATCGTGAATACATAAAACGATAAAAGTATTGTTTTTCTTATTTAATAACGACTGTTCCTTTGTTCTATTTTCTACACTTATATTATGTTCTTACCGATTAACTAACAAAAAATCCATGCTCATAAAGACACCTTAAGTAGTTTATTAAAGTGAATGTGAGTTCCACCACATTGTTCCTTCCAACAAAAACTAGTGTAAGAGACATGATTTCTACTGGATTCTAATTAGAGTCCAACAAGTTCCTAAACCATATACAAAATGCTAGAGAAGAAAAAAATAAAAAAGGATTGATATTCTTTGTTGTTCTCTACATATGTACCCCCAACTACCTTTATTACTCTTTTCAAATTCAATCAAAGTGGCAAACTTGTATCAACACCATGCTTGTAGTATCTATTATTGCAAATAAACAAAAATTTCAAATTTTAGTGTGTTCAATTGCAAGATACCTGAAATAATATGTAACGTTTTGACTAAGAATTGAAAAAACGATATTGTACAAGTGAAATATAGTTGAACAAAAGATATCGACTGTACCATCGTTACGCATAGGACATCATGACTGCACAATCGTTATGATTACTATATAATACCTGCAACTTCTATATCATAGGAAAATTAAAATCATGGAAAATAAAACAATTATGAAGTAAAAATAGCAAGAAACATTGCCTAATAACTTATCTCTTCACATCTTTTCACCCTTCTCCAAAAGCACCAAACTTTTCCTAAAATTTTACATAATGGGGGTCATTTGATATACTATTGATCTTCAACTACCCATACAAAGAGTCAACAACATGAAGTTGGGGTTTTTCAAGTCAAAAAGAGAATAAATGATAGCAATTGAAGAAACCAATCTGGAGAAAAATTAACAATCGGTAGAATTTTTTTTTTTTACAATACACTCTAAAAAATAAGGTTAAAGGGTAATATCGTATTTTTAAATACAAGGATATTTTGGACATTTGTAATATCTCTTTTACTATTAATTATATGAGAATGTCATTTACCCTTAAATTAGTAGTGGAAGGTCATTTAAATAATTTTATGGTTTGACAAGGGCATTTAAATAAAGGCCCCTCAACAATATTATAAAATTTATGTTTATTAATAGCTAAAGCATATTATATCCCGTCAAAAGATTAGTTAATACCCGTTTTGTCCCATAAAGATAGTCTAATAGTTATTTTTTACATAAATTAAAAAACAATAGTTAATATAATTCAAACATTAAATTTTATCTTATTTTTCTAAATAATATACCATTATATCTCATTAATTGTTTTAAATACTTTCAATGGATAAGTAGTTGGATAACAATAATTAATTATTGGCATCTATAGAAATGAAAAATTAAATGCATGCTCAATATGGTAAGTAAACTATCTTTTTAGATGTACAAAAACAGAATAGCGGACTATCTTTTTGGGACGGAGGCAGCATATATATTATATAATCTATATATATAAAAGGAACAAAGTTTCTAAAAGAGTTTTCCCGACGTTTTTCACTTTCTAATTTCGTCAAATTACCTTCTTTTTTTCTCCTTTTTTCCGGTTTTTTTTGGGGGTTTTCCAAAAGTTTTTTGTACAGTATCTACTCTTATCTATATATATAAATGGAACAAAATTTCTGAAAAAGTTTTCCCACCCTTTTTCTGTTTCTAATTCCATCAAATTACCTTCTTTTTCCTTTTTTTCTCCATTTTTCCCTTTTTTTTGGTTTTCCGAAAACCTTTTGTACGCGGCCTACTCGTTTATATATATATATATATATAGTTTCTAAAAAAGTTTTCCCTTTTTTTTTAACTTTATAATTTCATGAAATTGCATTTTTTTCTCTTTTTCTTCTCCGCTTTTCCCTTTTTCTTTCATTTTTTTTTAGTTTTCTGAAAATTTTTTGTACATTGCCTACTCTTATAAGGAACAAAGTTTCTAAAGAAGTTTTCCTGCCATTTTTCATTTTCTAATTCCGTCAAGTTGTTGGAAGACTCCCAACAACTAACCCCCCATACTGAGGAGACCCTCTCTCATCCCACCACAGCCCCTACTGCTGGCCAAATTCTGGCCGGCCGCCCTATACCCAAATCCCGAGCCCTACACCAAAGCTCCACCACCTCTCAGCCCCCTTCACCTCTCCTTCATGTCGCTTCTCATGTTCCAACATCAATTTGGGGGAAGCTCAAATGAATTCTTGGGATTGACATATAATTTTGAGCCTCCAAATCTAAAACTCAAAAATTCTTCATCCAGGTATGAATCAAACCAATTGTTGGATGCTTTAGCTACTACACAACCTGGAGAACATGATCCTATAGTTGGATTGTGTCAGAATCAAACGAATCAAAAAACCTCAATTCTAAAGGCTTCAATTAGGGTTCCAAACGATTCAAGGCTTTTCGGAGCAGAATTAGGCTGAGCTCCAGAAGATAAAAATTCTCAGAAGGTTAAAAAGAGGGAGACGGGCCCGGTCTGTGACCGGAAAGCCACTGTCCATATGGGGCGTGGAGGTAGCCGTCCCCGGTACTGCTCCTTATCCCCAGGAGGTCCTACATGGTCTTCCACCTAGTCGAACATATGCTTCTGCTATTGCTTCTTGCCCCGGATTATCTATTGAGTAGCGTATTGAGAAGAAGTTTTTTTAGTAGATTTTTGGGGATGCTTCAACGCTGCCGACGCCGCTTGTCAACAGGGCAACTCATGTTTATCGTGGAAAGCCTGTGTTTTCTATTAGAGCGCAGGATGAAGTACTTTTGACATAGCTGTTTCAGTACACACTTATTGGTAAGTTCTCTTTTGACAAGCCTAGTATGGTCAATGTACGGAGTATCTTGCAGTAATTTGGTTTTATTGGCAGCTATAATGTGGGCTTGATTGACACTGTACATATTCTATTGCACTTTACTTGTGAGGATGATTATACGCGTCTGTTTTCAAGGTATGAGTGGTTTGTTGCTGGATGTTGTATGCGTGTCTTGAAATGAACTACTGATTTTCATCCTGACTGTGAGACTCCTGTTGCCCCTGTGTAAATTGCTTTTCCTTTATTACATGTTCATTTGAGGGCAAAGGAGTGTTTGTATGCTTTGGCTCGAGTTGTTGGAGTTTCATTGCGTATTGATGAGGCTATGGTAGATTTGGTACATCCTAGTAAGGCTCAGGTCTTAGTTGAGATGAATTTAGAGCATAAGCTCCCTGATAGGGTATGGATTGATAGAGAATCTATACGTAGTTTTTGGCAATCTATTGTTTATGAGCATGTGTCTTTGTTCTGTACTCAGTGCCGACAGTTAGGGTATGCTAGGGTTTCTTGTAGGTTTGGACGTGCTGCGCTTCCACCTTCTTCTCAAGCTCCACCTCCAGCCCCTCTCCCAGGTCCCCGCTGAATGCACCTCCTCGTAATAAGGGGAAGGATGTTGTTTCTGTACCGGCCAGACAGTGAGTTCCTGTGGCTAAAGGTCAGACATCTTCTGTTGCACAGATCCCACCAGTTATATTAGTTACTCCGCCTTCAGTGGCCCATGTCATCTCTTCTCCACCAGAGGGTACTTCTACTTTGTCATCTATTTCTGTTTCTATTGGTCTAATTGAGTCTTGTGCTTATGAGGTAGTACTAGTGTGTTACCGGTTGTACCTTCTATTGTTGCATCTTCTGTTATGCCGGTTGTGCTTCCTAGTACTTCTTGTTCTTCTGTTTTCGTTTATGCTTCCCCTAAACTTGTGGTTAGTACTCCACTTCCTGCTAGTGTGCGTAGTGCGAATTTGTTGTTCACAGGTGGTTGGTTTCCCCCTAGGGTGAGTCCGGATTTGTTACAGTCACTCTAGTACCGAGATCCTCCTGGCATGAATATGGATATGTTACAGGGAATCTTGGACCATCAGCCTCTGCGGGATTTGATGCTTGACACTTAACAAGCATGAACTTGATGGTTGGTAAAAAGTTGAAGAGGGCTACAAAAGAGATATTACAGGCTATTGAGCATACCACTGGGCTCTTTATCACGTCTCATTCCTCTTCTAAGAAGAAATGTGCTTCGTCTGGTTCTGTTGGTGGATCAGTGGCTTCAGTTAGTCAGCGATCTGGCCCTGTAGATATGGTACTGGCCAATGTTATGTCAGACTTGGATGCTATCGGTCTCTGTCAGTTGAACACTATTGCATTCCCACCTTCTCTCAGTAGCTAGCTTATTGTTTACATGTATGATACTTGGGAGGAGGATACAGATCCTCAGCCGGATTCTGAGTCAGAGTATATGCAGGCACTGCCCCAATCAGCAGCTCTACCTACGCCTACCCATGTATTTCCCCCTTTGTTGAGTGCACATGCGAGACCTTTTGCCCCTCCCCGTGCCCGCTGGTCTCTAGTCGTAGTTCCACTTGGGCAGGTCGCAGTGCTTCACTGGACTCTGCGAACTTTGCAGATGAGATCAGCCACAGATATTTCACTAGGAGAAAGAAGAAGGGATGTGATTATTCTCCATGATTTGATCCGTTTACTCTCTTTTATTGTATTTTATCAGCTCTCTATGTTGGAGTTTTTTTTATTATTTTTTTCTTACAATGACTGGAGGCCAGGCCTAGCCACCTTTCTTTTTGTTTCATGTTTTCATTATTAATAAAATCAGCCACGCTAGTGGTCTTTACCTAAAAAAAAATTGCCTTTTTTCATTTTCTTCACCATTTTTTCCCTTTTTAGAAAAAAAAAGTCATAACTTTGACACACGAGGTCAATTTTCTGTCCATAATATATGGTTTTGTGGTAGCTTGACGAGCTGGATTCAACCAGTAGCTTTGCCACTGCTATTGATGATTTTTGGACATTTTAATCCATCTACATTTTTTTCTGCTTTTTCAATTTTATTTTGAGTCAAAATTTGTTTTTAAGCGTGTTTGTTAGTCCTTTCTTTTGTGAATTTTGTATGCTAATTATGACATCAATTTATCTGCTTCTACTTCTTTTTTTAAAAGTTACAGTATAGAATTTTCAATCTCCCCTAAATTCAATTTTGATTGTTGATATTATTTATGTTCATAAGAGAATCTTTGCCAATTTTCACGATAACAATGGAATTGTTAGAGAATGAATATGTATGACTACAAAGAATTTTCAAACCTTCCTAGGCTCAATTTATGGCTTTTTTTTTTATTTTTAGGATTTGTTTCGATTAATCTTTTCGTTTCACTATGGTACTCTACTAAGAACTGAGAGTTAGCACTATATGATGTAATAGTTTTTTTTTTTCTCATTCCTAATAAGCAGACCTTTGGCGTGTAAATTAGTTTTGAATTTTTATTCAATTTGATGTTTTGAATATAAGTTCTTTATTTTAATCACACTTCTACAAGCAGACTAATTATTCTACTCAAATTGATTTCATGTAAGTATTTATTTAAATTTATGATGATATGAAAATTTGCTATAATATTAACTTTTTATTATTTATTACTAGATTTCCACCGATACGTTGTACGGATAGAGCTCTAAAGGAATTTCATACATAAAATATAACATAATTGTGTTTGTCAGACTTAATGTCATAAAAAACTAAAAAACACAATCTGCATGGAATTAATGTGTATCATATTTTAAATTATTGTTATTAGTACATCGCCATCTCGTTGAACCAATAATTTTTTATTAATTGTTATTTCATTTAAAGACAATAAAACCCAATAGTATAATTTTATATTAGTTTCACACCTGTGCATTTCACGGACATATTATACTGATAAAGTAAAATAAATAGAGTAGGAGAGCAAAAAATTATGAAATTATATAATCAAACAAAGTAAAATTGAAATCCATTTGACAAATATGAGATATATCTAACCAAAAATGTAATATATAGATAGAGTTCCAAAATCTATATATAAGCAGAATTTGTCTGACTCAATTTGATTGTTGGACACAATTAGAAATAATTTTCTTGCTCATTGTTTGGCTTCTTTAAAAAGCAAACTTTGCTGACATCATTATTCTATTATTATTATACTTTTCTTTATTGTTATAATTTTCCTTTTAATTATTTAATTTAATATTTTATTTTGGGACTCTATTTACATATTAATTTAATCTTTTTATTTTAGATCTCTATCTACATATTACATTTTGGTAATATATATCTCATATTTGCCTAATAGATTTCAATTTTACTCTATCTGATTGTATAATTTCATGATTTTATGTTATCCTACTATATTGTATTTTACTTTCTCAGCATAATATGTCTATGAAACTTGCGGGTATGAAGTATAGTAGTCTGTAAATGTACAAGTGTGAAACTAATATAGATTATGCTATCAAACTTTATTGCCTTTAAAGGAAATAAAAACTAAGAATTAATTAAAAATTTATTGGTTCAATTATTATATTTTTTCTTATTGTTATATTTTTCCTTTTAATTATTTAATTTAATATTTTATTTTAGAATTCTATCTACATATTAGTTCAATATTTTTATTTTAGAACTCTATCTACATATTACATTTTTGTTAGATATATCACATTTGCCTAATGGGTTTGAATTACATGAAAATAGATAATCTATCAATCTTTATTGCAATATTCCTTTTTCTTATTATTATACTTTTCATTTTAATCATTTAATTTAATATTTTTATTTTGAGACTCTATCTACATTTACATTTTAGTTAGATATATCTTATATTTGTCTAATGGGTTTCAATTTTACTTAGTTCGATTGTATAATTTCATTATTTTATATTCTCCTACTCTATTACATTTTATTTTATCAGCATATTATGTCTGTAAAATGCACAGGTGTAAAGTGTGGTATGTCCGTGAAATGCACGAATGTAAAACCAATATAGATTATGTTATTGGGTTTTATTGTCTTTAAAGGAAATAAAAAATAAGAATTAATTAAAAAAAATTATTTGTTTAATTATTATACTTTTCCTTTTAATCATTTAATTTAATATTTTTACTAGATTTTCACCTGTGCAAGTTCTAAAGAAATTTCATATATGAAATATAACATAATTGTGTTTGTCAAGTTTAATGTCATAAATAAACTGAAAAACACAACCTGCATGGAATTAATATGAATCATATATTTGCAAGTAGTATACAATTAATTCTTTATTTTGTTGACATAGTTTTAAATTCTTGTTATTAGTCCATCGATATCTCGATAAACCAATAGTTTTTTTATTAAATCTTATTTTTTATTTCCTTTAAAGACAATAAAATCTGATAGTATAATATATGTTAGTTTCACACTCGTACATTTTATGGGCACAATATACTTTACACCCGTGAATTTCACGGACATATTATGCTGACAAAATAAAATACAATGGAGTAGGAGAATATAAAATGATAAAATTACACAATCGAACAAAGTAAAATTAAAATCCATTAGGCAAATATGAAATATATCTAACGAAATTGTAATACATAGACAGAGTACCAAAATAAAAGTATTAAATTAAATGATTAAAATGAAAAGTATAATAATAAGGAAAAGTAATACTGAAATTAGGATTGATATATTATCTATTTTCATGTAATTCAAACTCATTAGGCAAATGTGAGATATATCTAACCAAAATGTAATATGTAAACAGAGTTTCAAAAAATAAATATTAAATTAAATGATTAAAAGGAAAAACATAACAATAAGAAAAAGTATAATAAATGAACCTATAATTTTTTTATTAATTCTTATTTTTTATTTCCTTTACAGGTAATAAAACCCGATAGTATAATTTACATTAGTTTCATACCCGTACATTTACGGACTACTATGTTTAACACTTGTGCATTTCATGGACATATTATACTGAGAAAGTAAAATATAATATATTATGAGAACATAAAATCATAAAATTATGCAATCGGACATAGTAAAATTGATTAAAATGTAATATGTAGATAGAGTTCTGAAATAAAAATATTAAATTAATATATAGATAGAGTCCCAAAATAAAAATATTAAATGTAATATATAGATAGAGTTCTGAAATAAAAATATTAAATTAATATGTAGATAGAGTCTCAAAGTAAAAATACTAAATTAATTGATTAAAAGGAAAAACATAACAATAAGAAAAAGTATAATAACTGAACCTATAATTTTTTTATTAATTTTTATTTTTTATTTCCTTTACAAGCAATAAAACCTGATAGTATAATCTATATTAATTTCACACTCGTACATTTACGAACTACTATGTTTAACACTTGTGCTTTACATGGACATATTATGCTAAGAAAGTAAAATATAATATATTAAGAGAACATAAAATTATGAAATTATGCAATCGAACATAGTGAAATTGATTAAAATGTAATATGTAGATAGAGTTCTGAAATAAAAAAATTAAATGTAATATATAAATAGAGTTCTGAAATAAAAATATTAAATTAATATATAGATATAGTCTCAAAATAAAAATATTAAATTAATTGATTAAAAGGAAAAACATAACAATAAGAAGAAGTATAATAAATGAACCAATAATTTTTTATTAATTCTTACTTTTTATTTCCTTTAAAGGCAATAAAACCTGATAATATAATTTATATTAGTTTCACAACTGTACAATTATAGACTACTATGTTTAACACTCGTGCGTTTCACGAACATATTATACTGAGAAAGTAAAATCTAATATATTAGGAGAACATAAAATCATGAAATTATATAATAGGACATAGTAAAATTGATTAAAATGTAATATTTAGATAGAGTTCTGAAATAAAAAATATTAAATTAATATATAGATAGAGTTCCAAAATAAAAATTTTAAATATAATATATAGATAGAGTTCCAAAATAAAAATATTAAATTAATTGATTAAAAGGAAAAATATAATAATAAAGAAAAGTATAATAATAATAATAGAATAATGACATCATCAATAGGTTCTTTAAAGGAACCAGACAATAAGTGGGAAATTCATTTTTAATTGAGTACACAATCAAATTGAGCCAGACAAACTGTTGATTAATATATATATATATATATATATATTTGGAGACTCTATCTATATATTACGTTTTAGTTAGATATATATCACATTTGCTTAGTGGATTTGAATTACATGAAAACAGATAATATATCAATCAAGATTTCAATATTATTATTATACTTTTTCTTGTAGTTATATTTTTCCTTTTAATCATTGAATTTAATGTTTTTATTTTGGGACTCTATCTATATATTACATTTTAGTTATATATATCATATTCGCCTAATGAATTTCAATTTTACTTTGTTCAATTATATAATTTCATGATTGTATGTTCTCCTACTCCATTGTATTTTACTTTGTCTCTATAATATGTCTGTAAAACTCACGGGTGTGAAGTATAGTATGTCTGTAAATATACGAGTGTGAAACTAATATAGAATTATGCTATCGAATTGTATTGTCTTTAAAGGAAATAAAAAATAAGAATTAGTAAAAAAAAATTATTGGTTAAACGAGATGGCGATGGACTAATCACAAAAATTTAAAATTATGTCATCAAAATAAAGAATTAATTGCATGCTACTTGCAAATGTATTATGCACATTAACTTCATATAGGTTGTGCTTTTTAGTTTCTTTATGATATTAAGCCTGACCAACGTAATTTTGTTATTTTTTATGTATGAAATTCCTTTAAAACTCTACCCATGCAACGCACGGGTGGAAATCTAGTAAAAATATTAAATTAAATGATTAAAAGAAAAAGGAAAATAATCAGGAAAAGTATAATAATAACATTGAAATCTAAATTGATATATTATCTATTTACATATAATTCAAATCCATTAGACAACTATAAGATATATCTAACCAAAATATACATGTGGATATAGTCCCAAAATAAAAACAATAAATTAAATGATTAAAAGGAAAAATATAGCATAACAATAAGGAAAAATTTAATAATTGAACCAATAATTTTTTTATTATTTCTTATTTTTTTATTTCTTTTAAAGACAATAAAACTCAATATCATAATCTATATTAGTTTCACATCTGTACATTTACGGACATACTATGTTTCACACCCGTGCATTTCACGGATATATTATGCTGACAAAGTAAAATACAATATGGCTAGGAGAATATAAAATCATGAAATTATACAATCGAACAAAGAAAAATTAAAATCCATTAGGCAAATATGATATATATCTAGCCAAAATGTAACATGTAGATAAAGTTTCAAAATAAAAATATTAAATTAATATATAGATAGAGTCACGAAGTAAAAATATTAAATTAAATAATTAAAAGGAAAAGTATAATAATAACAGAACAATGACATCAGCTGATTGGTTTTCTGAAGAAACCAGACAATGAGCGGGAAAATTACTTCTAATTGTGTCCGATGATCAATTGAGCCCACCAAACTGTGCTTATATATATATATATATATATATTAGATTTTAGGAAAAATGATTCCAGTCAATTTGTTTTTAATAACTTTCAAATTGTTTTTTCCCATGTAATGCACCGTAGTAATAATTAAATTAATAGTCAAGTAGAAACAATTCATTCAGTTCCCCCCTGAAAAAAGTTCAATCCAAATCATATATGAAATGTGCTAAAAAAAATAATCGGCATGCATAGATAACATTTGGGGTAACTAGGTTGATATGAATTTGACATTTGGGGCCAACTTACATTAAAAGGATTCTCATTATTGAAGGAAAAAAAATAATAAGAGGATTGAAATGACCTTTTCTTGATAAAATCTATATATACTTAAAAGCAATACAATTTTCTTTTTCTATCTTCCCGCCTGAAATCATCTTCTAAATTCGGCATTTGTATCTTGGCCATTGGTTTACCTCTTATTCTTAGTTTTTGATTAATTTTTTGATCTTTTTATTATTTTCAAAGATTATATATAGATAATTTAACATATAAAGAGATAATAATAAATCATGTATTCAAAATCTTGAGGTTTCTATATACATATCCCTCTATCAAAGGTAACTTTCAATTACTATAGAATTTGAACACTAGATCAAACAATCAACCAGAATAGATTTCCCATTTTCATCCAATTTTTTAATGATAGTTGTAATGATAACTGCTAACGAACCTAATTAATGGTATTTTTCATCCATTTGTTCTAACTATTGCTCACTGCTTAATCATTAAAAACCCTAAATTATGCAACTAACCTTACTTAGCCTTTTTACTGCTTCAGCCAACCTTTTCATTTCATATCTTATATTAAATTTTGACCTATTTCATCATCAACTCATCACCCAACTGTAGACGAAATTTCAGTCATTTTCTTCAGCCAAAAAATTTAGCAAAATATTTAATTTGTTTCTTTGAGCTATTAAAATTATTTCTAACGGCCTTGCACATGATCTTATAGTCATTCGATCTTATCCAGCCTTGCACAGTTTACCAGCCTCGAAACTTCATTTGGAGTCGATATTCGGCCTTAGTCCTTGAACGATTTTTTCAGGTGGTTTCTTTAATTTCTACCCACGTTTGAACTATAGTTTATATGTTTTTAATGCAATATGAATACAATCAAAATAAATTAGGTTGCTTGTGAATGTTATGATTATTTAATATTGCTAACTAATGGAAATTTTGAGGGTAACCATATTATTATTTCATTGTTTCATCCTCAATATCAAATGTTATTATATTCTCTTTTAATTCAAATCAACATTGCACGAAAAAAAAGTAGAGTGTGACATATCGATCACTATATAAGAATACCAAATTCTTCATCCGTGAGTTGGGTCGGAAATTCAATTTTTTTCCTTTTTTTTAAAAATAGTTTTTAAATTTTTTCAAATACCAATTGTGACAATTAATATTTAATGTAATTGAGTTTCAAATTAAATTTTTTATGATTTATGTTATGCTCTCCACTACAAAAGTTTTTTAAACTTCATATGTTTTCCATATGTATTGATCCGTCTAATAATTTCTTTTTGAAGATCTCTTATTTATAAATAAAAAATTGGTCGATGTCACTTTGTATCTTTTTTTATCTCAATACACAAATGTGATGAATCTATTCAAACATTTTATTTTGACTGCACGTGGGTTGTTTATTGTGTCTGTGTGCAAACCTTTGTTTAAATGATAGATTTTAACAAACTTTCTTCATTAGTTGCACTACTTATTTTTAATTGAATATTAATATTTTGAAGTTAATGATGTAAAATAATTTTACTTCAAAAAAACATTTGTTTAAAAAAAAAAGACTTGAAGTCTGACATTACGATGACGATTACCTTTATAAATAATGAATTCGAGTCTTTGATTTTTTATTAATGCAAAAACATTAATCAATCAACTTTTTTTTTTTAAATTGCAAATAAAACAAGATATTTTGTCTTTGAAAGAATCATCTCAATTCTCATTTATGCGAATTAAATTAATTATGGATGCATTGTGAGTTTGGGTGAACGTTGTTTTGTGTATTTTTTCAACTTCTCATGTTAATGCATGATTGATTGTATATTTGCTAATTACTAAGGCATTTGATATGTCCTTGGAGTATTTATTTATCAGAGTTATTGCCTTCTTGATTGATTTAGAGTCATTGTGATTTAGAATGAGACAATTTTTTAACATCTAATTTAACAATTATCAAAAAAAAAAAAAAATACATTCATCCAGATGAGTATTAAATTGTCTAATTTTATTTTGTCCATTCTTCTTTCATGGTAAATTTTACATGGCATAGACTTTATATACGTCAATATGTGACAATATTAATTATATTGTTAGTTTGATTTCTATATTAGATTAAAAACATTTCACCAGTATCAAATTAATATTTGAGTATATTAATCATTTAAATTATCGGCTTTTTCAGAGTTGAATTGACTTCTATATAACTCATTATATATATATATAATCTATGGCTTTTTTACACCCTTATAAATGAATTTAATTCTTTAATATTTGTTAAATAAACATGCGGTTTACGAATGTATTATTAAAATGTTATATCGTTATTTCGAAATTAACCCTCACTCCGTCAAATATTAGACTGTCAATCACCTTTCAGCGGAGACAGTTCCCGTTGATGGTCCCTTATGCGATGACTATTAATAAGAGTCAATGTCAATCTCTCAAGAATTTTGGTATTTTCCTTCAAAGGCCTGTGTTCACCCATGGACAGTTGTATGTAGTTGTTTCGAAGGTCACGAATCATATGGGTTGAAGTTTATATGATATGTGACAACAACGGTGACCCTAACAAGTCTACGTTGAATGTTGTTTACAATGAGGCATTCAATAATTTATAGTCATATGTTTTCTTTAACTGTTACATATGTAAATTTTAATTATATGTCAGCTATACAATTCTATTATTATGTAATATTTGACATAATTAACTCCAATTTGCTTGCTAAATGCAGGTTATCTTGAAGGCTCCCTTGTGCTTTCAAAATGTAATAGCTTCTGGAATAATAATTGTTGTCCACTATCCCGTTCACTCTGAAATTTACAACACTGAAGTGGGTGAATTCTAACGTTAACTTTCCCAAATTACCATGTTGGATTATTCTTTAATACATTTGTATATCATTTTTTGCTGAAACACATAATAAATGTTTAACAATTTTTACACAATCATGGATTATAGTATTTATATACTATTTATTTTATTTGGTCGAAACATCCTGCACAATGCACGGGTGAAATTACTAGTTTTCACTAAAGGAAGCAAAAAGCCACAAGTCAAGAAAATTGACTTGGTAACAACTTACTGTTACATGTGGTTTCCTGTGTGCCTCTCTTCATAAAATGAATCCATATATAAGATTGGAAAAGAGGAACCAACGTTTTTGAAAATCGTGTGGGAGATTTTCCACATAATTAACCTTCTAATTATGTGAAGTGAAAATTACTTTTGCTTTGAGAAAATTGACTTGGTAACAACTTACTGTTACATGTGGTTTCCCGTGTGCCTTTCTGCATAAAATGAATCCTTGTATAAGATCGCTACGGCTATATAGAGGAGGCCAGATGCCTCCTGCACACATAGCCCCTTGTTATTGGGGGATAGAGAGACCCCTTCTTCTTAGAATTTCTCTGTATAAAATTGGAAAAGAGGAACCAACTTTTTCGAAAATCGTGTGGGAGATTTTCCACATAATTAACGTTCTAATTATGTGAAGTGGAAATTACTTTTGCTTCCAACACCAAAAAAAAGGGAGAAAAAAAGAAAAGAATACTTTTGCAACCGCCGACTGCAAAAGCCACTGAAGCAATAGTGGCCCAAAGAAAAAAAAGGCATTTTTAGTGTTGGGGTAAAATCTCAAAGGAAAACCACAAAGTGAAAAATCAAATGGAAAAGAAAAAACTTATATCTCAATAGGGGAAGAACGGTCAAAGAGGGAAAATGCACCTACAAAGTGAAATCTATAATTAATAATAATCTATTAATATCTAAATCAACACAATTTTTCAGCCCTTTTTTAGCTGAATTTTTCTTTTTTTCTTACAAGCTTTACTATATTTATCTCTCCCTTAATTCCAGAATTTCCTTCACCCAAATTCTTTTTTCCTAATACATTTCAATCTACTCAACCGCTACAAATAACTCATTTTTTCTTTTTTTAATTTTTTTAATTTTTTTCTCAACCGCCACAAGCACCTCATTTTTTCTTTTTCTTTTTTTTTCTTAAATTTTTTTCTCAACCGCCACAAGTTCCTCTTTTTTTTAAATTTTTTTCTTACAAACTTTACCATATTTGTCTCCCCTATGATTCCGGAATTTCCTCCACTCGATTATTTTTCCTAATCCATTTCAATCTACGTCCATACATATCCTCACTCAATTAGGTAATATGAAATCGCATACAAAATATTGATTTTGGTGCAATAAATCTATTTATCCGATTATCATTCCATACTCTTGCAAATCTATTCCAAGATTAGGATTTCTTTTCCTTACGAGCCTAAACTCCCAGTCAAAGGAGATCGCTATAGATGGAGAGTGAATATATAAATAGGATCCCTATTAAATGGGTCTCTGTTTACACACATAATATTTACTCTCTCTTTACATCTACTTCTACTGTGAATAATGCAACTGCATTTAAACTTGATGAGAATTAAAAATAAAAAACCCAAGATATTTGCATTTAATTTACTTTAAAAAAAATTTTCATGCCTAATCCCGCCTAATCGCGTATCATTGGTCAATGCTTTGAGTTGATTCACTTTTTTTACGCTTTTTGCCAAAGTGAGAAGTTTTACCCGTCTAGGCGCGCTTTTTAAAACACTAGTTATTAGACACGATATAATCCTTATTATGTATTTTTTTTATTTTTTGTTTTAATTTTTTAGCATTATGCGTAAGGTTGTTCAAGAATATCTTTACTTAACCTGACCTACTAATTCGATTTACAAGGAATGAAATGTTTAGATACTTCCACCAATTTTACTTGTGAGTTGATACCACGGGCCGAATCCTGTCTCTAATGTATAACGCTCACTAAATTAAAGTTATTCATCATGATGACTCATTGATATAACATTATTCATCACTAATATCTATCACTAATATTCATCATAATGAAAATGTCTCTGATGGTAAGTATCACGAATTTAAAGTCTTATAAATCCATTTCTTATGACCAATCTATATCTGATTCATTAACTGAAGATGTCGAATGCTGCCAGGAATTTGACTATATAGGTGTTACTTAATAGTATGTATTCTTTATTAGAAAAATATCTATAGCTAATATTATGTATTATATATTTTTAATTTAGAAGCTGAGTTGGTATAAAGATCTTGATGTGTGATAAAGTTGGAGAAACTAGCAATTCTACAGTTAATGTTATTTACAAAGAAGTATTCAATAATTGATGGGTATGCTCTTTTCCACGTATTAGTTTACAAATAATTTATCATGTACTACAATTAATTTGAATATTGTTCATTTATTGCTTTTTAAGATTTGTTACATTCAAGTTTTTTTTCTATGTTGTTTCAGCTTCTTTCTCTTACTTTTTGTAGGATATTTGATTGATTGATCATATCACATCGTATAAACATGGATCTCATTTATTCACAGGTATATTACTGTTAACTCTATTATTATTTTGATGACATGTCTATTTTTATTTTTACATAAAACAACTGGTTATTAACATGTACTCCCATCAAATTAGTAATTCATTTTAATGTCGATCGTATTTGTTGATGGCTATCATTGTGTCTAAAATATAATTTGTTGGCAGTTATATATTCTCGGCCTATATTGCCTATTTTTTATTAATGGTTCTTGCCTGAGTTGATGTTAGTTCAATCAAATTTTGCTATCCTTTATGAATTTCTATATATATATATATATATATTATGAAATTTTTTACAAAACTTTCAATGAGTTACAATTTTAATCGATAATGTCTAAAAATAATGATCTATAACAATCAACAAAACATGACTTAATCACATCTTCGATTGTATTGGATGGTTGTTTTTTCTCTATTTGATTATAGACATTTATCATATTATGATTTCATGATGTCTTGGAGGCCATATGGTGATATTGTTTTTCTTTTTAATCTTTAATAATGGTTAGTTATCTTCTCTGAGTAGTCTACTTACATTGTTGTTTGTCAATTATTTTAAGAGACCTTTATTCATTATTAGTATTATTATTCATTCATTGTTACAAGTTTAATTCGATTCACTTCTTTTTGCATTTTGTAATTTCATGCTCTACATTTATTTTTCATGTGTGCTTTATTTTGATTTTCATTCTAACATTTTGATTGTTTTAACATCGACAACTTTAGTCTCTACTTATTACCATATTCCAAGTTTGGACTTTTTTAATGGTCAATATGTACAATATATTTTTTCTATAAAATGTAATTTATATTTCACATAATCTATACTTTCTTATTTATAAGCCTTTCCATGTGTCTGACCCATTAACATATTTCAATCTCTTAAATGTAAGTGAAAAGCATTTTGATTTATATAAAATTCAAAGTGTTATTTTTGTACCATTTTAACTACCCGTGCAACGCACGGATGTTAAACTAGTAATAATAATAATAATAATAATAATAATAATAATAATAATAATAAAAATAAAGATTTACAATCAAATAGAAATAATTCATTCGGTAGCCCAAAAAAAAAAAAGAAAAAGAAAAAGGTTTACTCAAAAGGGTAATTTGCGGCAAAGGTCCCCAACCTTTGAGTATATTTACACTATCATTCTCAGCCTTTAAATATGGACATCTCAAGCTCAACCTTTGCATTCATTTATACTTTTATCCAAATGCAATATTTAATTATCAAAATATTAATGTCCGTTTGACAACCATTTAAATAGAATGCTATTATAACTGAAATTACATTTTAAATTCATGTAATGTGAGAATATAGAAAAATAACATATTTGCATAGTAAAGTGATATGAGTGCATAATAATGATAAAATTTCAAATTAAATTCCACATGATTGTTTTGTCATTATTATAACTAGATTCTCACCCGTACATTGTATGGGAAGATATCAAATCAAAATTATATCTAACATTTGTACGAAATGTTAAATAATATATGATTAGCTACATTGAACATCAATGTTATGATTATCTTGTTGTAAACCTATAGTTTTTATGTGCTTACTCAATATAGAATGTTGTTAAGTGACATTAGTAGGGATTGCAAAAAAGCCACCCGCGAAATCCAGTACCTATGATACCTGATCCTATTAAGACATGGAATACCCGACTAAACAGGTAAATAAGTTATGGATGGGATAAAGAAAATTTTCCCAACTTGACAATGGGCTGGGAAGGTTATTATAATTTTTACACATACTAGGCCCCCGTTTTATCGTTTCTTGTCAAAAATAAAAACATTTACTAAAAATTCTAATAGTTTTTGAAAAGTAAAAAAAATGATAAAATTTGTCATGAAAGCTTAATAATTTCAATTGTATTTTTAACTTAGTGTTTATAATACTATTTATTAAACAAAAAAGAAAATAAAAATATATAAATATATATATATATATATAAACTGGCCAATAAATGAGTAATATAACTTACCCGTACTAGTCCGTCCCCGATTTAAGTAGGGATGGGAGAAAAATTTTTTGATGGGTAGTGTATGTGTGTAGCATATCGATTTCGCCCATTGTCATTCTTAGACCTTACAAAATTAAATATTTTATTTTTCTCTATGATTATACCGTGACGAGAATTTTATAAACTATGAAACGTTAATTTAACAATATTTATTATATACAAGAAAAGTAACTTAATAAGGACTGGATTTAAAAGCATATAAAATAATTAAAAATTAATGAATCAACTAAAAAGGAAATAATCTAATGCAAATTACAAAATACTTCCTATATAAAAGATATATATTAAAAAAATTTGAATTAAAAAATAAAAAAACTTTGAATATAGATTAATCTATCAAAATATCTAAAAAGATAAGATATACATCCAATATAGAAATCTCGAATTTAAGATCTCGATCATCGATTAGCAAGGATAATAAATCGAAAATGATTTGCAAAATCTATATATTATATTTAAAGGCACTTAAATGGCCTTATTTTTTTCCCGCACATTTTTAATGTGGTAACCCCTGTGGTCATTTTTGCGGTACCTTTTTTGTGGTGCTAATTTTAAGTTTTGCTTCCCCCCTTGTTATCCCTCTGGCCACAAACTTGACGGAAAGTTGTCCGGCTATTGTTATGGTCTACATAGGCCCAATAGACTAAATAGGGCCTTCAGAGAGAGTGTCTTCTGATTTTGTGGTTCTAGAGTGAACATTACGTGAAGGTGTATTTTCATGTTTAGTTTCGACGGAATTTATGAGTTGCGGGTTCTTTATTTGTTTGAGATTAGCTATTCATTTTTATATTGTAGTTTCTTGGCAAAGTTATCCCAATCTCGCATACTTTGTTGTCAAATTACGCTTCTATTTGCCTCAATCTTTATTTTCACATTAGTATTTATGTTGTTTAAATTGATTTTAATTTTCCAATTTCCTCAATCTTTAAATTGATTTCACAGTAGTATTAGTGTTTTTGCAGTGATTTACAAAATTGTATGTATGAGAACTTTATGCATCCTAGAGATAGTGGAAAAATTATTAACTTGTGTGTAAGTACAGTATACCAAAAGGGGGATATATTGGAATAAAACTATAAGTAGCCTCTTAATTGCTTGAGGGTGGTCAGATTCTCCATAGTCAGCTTTGAGGTATAATAAAGGGAATATGGGCGGTGTACGATCTAGCTTGACCGCATATTCATGTTGAATAATTTTCATTCATATTCATTCATTAACTTCCATGACACTTATTCTGTAAGACATGAAAGTGGTAAAATGGGGGTACTCGGTCTTTCAGTGTGACTATGAGAAGGAGGTAAAAGAACTGATTCTGCAAAGAGATATTGCTCGATTTCGAGCTGAAGATTCGTTAAAAATTCTTGGGGTGATGGGAATTAAATGATGATAAGGGTAAAATATGTTTATTATATTTATATAATATTTTCTTGAATTTTTTTTTTTTGACATTCTTGGGGCTAGAAAAGCAAGCCAAAGTAATTTGACCGTGGCTGGCCTAACCATGAAATCCTCATGTTAGTCTTTTATTCCTATTTCAAAATAGAGACAGAGAGAAAAGTGGAAATGGGTGGTGGGAATTGGAGTATTTACTCTTTTCCTTCAATTTGTAGCAAACGGCAATCGAGTGTGGAGTGTAGCAAATTGGGGGAAGAAATTATTTGGTTTAGTTATGCTAATCAGCTTGGTACAATTGCTTATTAATAGTGAAGTACATTTTGTCTGCAGCAAATTGAACCCATATGAATTGGGCGTTCAATATACAGGTAGCTTCATAGGGCAAAAACATGAGATGTTTTAAAATATGTTAAAACTTAGAGTTTTCAATATGGAATGATGAGACGTAAAATTTGGTCTTTAAAATCTATGTGAGTTGATTATAGGATGATGCTAAACAGGGTGTTTGGAAATAATACATGAGGTGTGATTTGCAAACCTTAACCTTTACATTCCATGTAAGTCGATTTGTTCATGCGTGATTATTATAGTCATAGTATTAGTAATTACCAGTCGAATGTGATTGTTTGAAAATGCTGACATATTATAAAGATGGCAAACTAATGGATTCAACCACAATTTGTATCTAAAGAAGGTACTTCTTCATCTTGAAGTTCTTCAATTGTATAAAAAAAATTTCATTTTTTAATGAGTTGAAACCAAAAAGGAAAGTACGTGGTTCAAAATATATATTAATTTTGTCGAATGTTAATATTTAGTTTTAGTGAAAATTAGCCAATACCCTCCCATTGACTATTGTATTTAGGAAAATACTGTTTCTAATTTTTATATTGAGTTATTTTAATTGCAAGAATACGTTCAAGATTTTTGGTTTAAAAAATATTTTTTAATTAAATTTTTAGGATTTTAATTTTGTTTTCCTCTCTCTCTCTCTCTCTCAATTAACGCAGTAGAACCCCTAATGTTAGAGTCTTCCCAATTTGTACGCTTCTCACCGGTCTCCTCATCGTCTCTCTCTCTCTCTCTCTCTCTCTCTCTCTCTCTCTCTCTCTCTCTCTCTCTCCCCCCCCTATTATCTGCTGTAATTTCATCGTATCATTCTCAATCGTGTACAACGAATATCGTTTGCATTCTTGTACAAGGAATATCGGTTGCAATCTTGTGCTGGGTCTCATTCTCTTCACAGTTCTGGGTCTTAACTGCAGCGGCGGAAGTTCTGAGATTTATCCGCCGGTAACCGTGTAGTCCATTCCTCCACTGAAGTTCATTGTCCTTGGTTATTTGCGGAAATAGAACGGTATGTATTTCTCCCTTTTTTTGCATAAAAAGATATCTAAATTGATTGGAAACTGAAACATGAAGGAGCCGATCTGCAACTGTTTTTCCGGCGACTGTAATCGGATAGGCAATTTTTTCAACTTTTTTTTCGTTAGTATTTTTGAAAAATTTCAGTAGTTTCTGAAATTTTTTCATCCAATTTATGTTTTTATCGGATAAATGAAGCCCATAAAATTTCTAACCTTTTTGGATTTTTGGAATGCTGCTCCCAAGATTGTAAAAATTGTACTGCTACATTTGGCTTTCGATTTTTATCATACACATTTATATAATTTGTAGTGCTGCATTATGTCTGACATTTTTCGTTGTTCTCCAATGTACTTTGTAGTGCCCATTCGACGCCAATGAACGACAGAGACGCCGGCAACCTGAAGCAAGCATGCACCAGTGTTGAACCCAGCAATTTCATCATTAGTTAATCAAGGAATTCCCTCCGTTCGCAAGTTTTGCATAAGAAAAAAACTCGGTTTTGGAATGTTGCTGTGTGTTCTACAGGGAAAAAAAAAAAACACTACCGGTGAATCGTGACCAAATCAATGCCGGAAGTTTCACTCACGTTACGTGCTCTTCGGAATATCTATGTGCTATTGAATAAAGTACGTGATTTGTAATAAATTACATAGATGGTAGTCTATGTAATTATCTCGTTTAGATTTTCTGACATATTTTTAGAACTTGCACTATTGAATAAATTCGTAATTTGTAATAAATAAATTACATAGATTACGTGATCTATAATAAATTACATAGATGATAGTCTATGTAATTTATACGTGATTTGAAATAATTTACATAGATTTGTAATAAATTTATTTGAATAGTTCTTAAATTGTTTAAACAAAGATTACATGATTTGTAATAAATTACATAAATGGTAGTCCGCATGATAGGCGGTCACCTAAATAGAAAATTACAACTTTATAAAACAATATAATACAAATGATGACACAATGTAATGTGTAATAAAATACAAAGTAATGTAACATATTACATGACTCGAAAAATGACTCAGCAACGTATAACCTGGCCAAGTATATTTGTCCAGGCATATTACATTCTAATTATTTTCTCTATTCTAATTATTTTGTTTATGCAACTTGTCTAATTAATGACAAGCTAGTAAAATACAAACTAATGTAATATATTATATGACTAGAAAAATGACTAAGCAACGTATGAACAAGCCAAGTATATGCGTACTCATCCGGAGAACGAAAATACAAGTGTAAACTAATTCAAGAGAATAACAAATCATCCACCACTTTGAAAATACAGTGTTGTAGTAAATTACATGAGTCGAACAAGGGAAGAAAACTAATTATATGTGTGGTAATTCGAAGAAGAGAATACAAGAGAAAACTAATTCAAGAGAATAACAACCCATCCACCGAGTACGAGTGCATGTGTATGTGTTTGAAATCATATTATAACAAATTTCACTTGATGTGTTCAACGTGGCTGACCATGTGTAACCTCTAAAATGGATCTGTGCGATTTCTTCATTTCCTTGTGTATGAGAATCTTTCCTCGATTGTTTCGTATGTAATTTGTCTATATTTTTTCGTTTCTCTACACTATTCTTGTTTAATGAGGACGATGGCTACTCTTGGATGAGAGAGAAACGGTTGTAATGGATGATAATTATGGAAGAAAGATGATTAAGGAGTTTTAAATGGGTAGAATTCTTATTTTTAGAATATCATGATAATTATGTAATTAATTGATGATAATTATTGTTAGAATTAAGCTAGACGGTTATTTTTTGGATGACAGAGAATCGGTTGTAATTAATTTTCCCTAATTGATTCCGAATTTTTTATTATTTTCAATATATATTATAGTCAAAAATAGAGGAAGTATTTTTGCAATTTTGTTTCAAAAACAATTACAAAGACCAAAATAGTTACAATTCATAGTATTTTTCCAATTACTTACAAATGTATCTACTTACATCAAAATTTCCCTTAATTTTATTTATTAGTTGTACTACGATATTACTTTTACTCTTTTTAGCTATAGATTTATATACCTTTCAACAAAAAAAAAAAAAAAACTATAGATGTATATATACATTTTATAATTTTTTTAATTATTCTAAATTATGAAGAAAACTTCATGTGCATCACAATATAAAACAAGTATGCACTCACTTTTACAGTGTATTAGAGTTAATTTCTTTTCTATTAGAATTAGAATTAATTTTATTTGAAAAAGAACCATATTCTCTAATTAATTGAAAAAAGGGAAATACTAATCTACAGTTTACCGCAGAATTTACCTAAAACGTAAGAAAAAGTTTAAAATGACACCACCTAAAAAAGTTGTTGCCGGCAAAATGCGAAAAAAGGTACCGCAAACTTAATTTCTTATATATATATATATATATATATATAATTTCATTTGAAATAAGATTCCGTTTAAATAGTTGCTAAACAGATACTACCATTTTGTTACTTAAAATATATATGTATTTGGACGAAAGTGCAAATTTCACAATAATTGAGACCTATTCGTCCAAATTTAAAGGTTCAGGACATTTGCTGCAAATTACCCTTGTATATATATATATATATATATATGGGGAATTATATTCCCACCGCACAAATTTATTTCGACACCACATTTTAAACATTTTTCTTTAGTTACTCAAATATCCATAACTAGAATTACATTAATAACCATTGTTAAATTTAATCCTTTTTTTCCACCACAATCACAATTATCTTAATTTCAATTTTTTTAATAATTATTATTCTTTTCAATTCCCCCTTTTTTAGTAATCACTTGCCACAATTTTGATTTATAATATGACTCGACAACTTTAGATCTTAAAGATTTATTTTCTTTAAGTTTCATTTTAGTACTTAACTTTTAGAAATCGTTTCATGAAAAATAATTTTAACCTTTTTCTTTTTATTTTAATATATATTGTTTTATATAAAGTATAAATAGATTTATAATATTACTTAATGAACACCTGATTGAATTGAAATAAAAAAATAATAATAAAAGAATGGTGTTAACTTAAAATCTAATTTCAATTTTGTAGAACCAAATTGTTTTAAATTAGAAGTTTTTAAAAATCTATACATTTATATTTGAGTTATTTGAAAATTTAGAATATTTATGTTGCAAAAAAAAAAAGGTTGGAATATTTTGTCATTCAATTTCAATTTTAAAAAAATTAATTAAATTAAAAAAATTAATTAAATCTAATTCGGAAAGTTATAGATGATTTAGGATTCTATTTAAATTAAGTTTGAGAGATTGTCTTTTTAACTCAACATACGAACTTGCATTAGTAGTTTTCACTTGAAAATTAGCTCAAATTAATGTTCATGTTGATAGCTTCGATTTAAGATCTAATTTGTATATATTTTGACTTACGAACAATGTAAAAGAAAACAATTACGTTATGTTAGATGTAATATATTTAAGAATATGAATCTTTGATGTGATTTTATACATTAATTATAGATAATTAATTTCATGGGAATATGTGTAAATGGCTAGTGGTGTGCTAATTAAAAATGTCTTTTAACCGTGGCGTATTTATAATGTTGTGTGGAAATAAAAATTCGTGGTGATATATATATATATATATATATATATACACATATGCACTTAAAGTAAGAATCGACTAATTATAAATGTGTATTTGAACAAGGCCATCTTGCAAGGAATAAATTCTCACAGAAGGAAAACAAAAAGCCAGAACGTTAAAGAAAATTGAAATTACCTCTGATAAAATTCAACAGGTGTGAATATTGGTAACAACTTCTCTTACATGTGGCCCACGTGCCTCTCATCATAAAATGGATCCTTGTGCAAGATTGGAAAAGGGGAACCAAACTTTCTGGAAGTCTCGTGGGAGATTTTCGACATAATTAATTGTCTAATTATGTGAAGTGAAGTGAAAACGACCTTTGATTTCACCAAAAAATGAAAGGAAAAGAAAAGAAAAGAAAAGAAAAAGGAAAAAAGAAAGCAAAGAAAACTACTTCCGCAACCACTAAATTGCAAAGCCACCGAAGCAACGGCAACCCAAAAGGGTAAAGGGCGTGCTTCGCTACCTCAAACAAACTATCAGGGATTTCTCCTCCAAAAATCTTCGACTTCCTATCTTTGTTCCTTCATCAACTCTGATTGGGCCGGCATTCACGAAAGTATTTCCACCCCTGCCTACGTAATTTATCTTGGACACTCACCTTCTCTGGCCAAGAAGCAAAGATCTATTTCTCGTTCTTCTACTGAGGCTGAGTATCGAGCACTTGTTTCTTGCTTTACTAAACTTTAGATAAAAAATT